>CAJNDT010000890.1:1301270-1308770 GCA_905221615.1 Symbiodinium sp. CCMP2592
TTGTGTGGCTGTTGCTGCTGCTGCTGCTGCTGGTGTTGTTGTTATTGTTGTCAAAACCAAGACCCGCGTTGCTGCATCTACTCACTGTTTCTGTTCATAATGTGTCTTTACAGCCTTCGGCTGTGATGCTGGCGGCAACCCGTGCACTCGGCGAGGTCAAGTGTTATTTAACGACGTGGGCCTCCGCAGATGGATGGAACGCTTTTTGGCGCGGTGGCACTGGTTTAAGACTTGTTTAATGTTCGGCATTCCTCAAGCTAAGTTCCGTCTTGGATCCTCGGGTTGACCCTGCATAATGAACCTTAGACCCTTGAGTAGATGCAGACCCCTAAGAGCCAACCAGAAACTTGCAGGCAAAGCCCGAAAACCCACACTGCAAAGGCCTGGACCCCGAAGCCTAAATCCAATCTGTCCCGACACCCCGAAACTCTAACCTAACCCTGCAACCCTAAGCTTCAGCCTCCAGAATCTTGACCCTACCAAGAGGGTTTGGGGTGTGCTTAGGGCCTGCGGAAGTAGTGGTATTGAATACTGTTTGATACTGACTGTTGCTCTGTATCAAGTAGTATGGCTTGTTCAATACAGGGCCTGCAGTGCTGCAGGCACCGGCGGTCATGATGATGTGGCTGATGATGATCACCTAAACCCTACACCCTAAACCCTAAGCCCCAAGCCCCAGGACCTAAACCCTGTGTCACGCCAAAGGGCGGATCCGACGTCTGAGCAGCCCGCCAAAAAACTCAAGCACAGGCTGCTGCAAAAAGGAAAGGGTACTATTAGGGTTCCTTTAAAGGGTTGCTATAAGGGTACTATTAATTAGGGTTCCTTTTTAGGGCTCTATAAGGGTGTTCAAGAAGGGTTCTGCATGCAGTTGCAACTCGTCCACGAACCAAAAATAAGCACCCCTAAACTAAACCTCAAGGCCTAAGCCCTAAACCTTGAGCCCCAAGCGCCCCAAATCCAGACCCCAAGACGCTCGTCGCCAAGCCTTCCTCCGCAAAGCTTCGATGTCCGGGATGTCCAGGGTGCTGGTAGCGACTTTACACGGTAAGACCTTCGTGATAACGATGCCTAAACCCTGAAGCCTAAACCGTTCGGGGCTATAAGACATCCCGAACCCCTGACTCTGAAGCGGTTGACAAAGTAGGGTTTAGAGTCCCCACGCAGGGTCTCATTGTCAGAGCTTGGGGTCCAGGACAAGGTGACATGCCCAAGCTCCAGAAAATGTCTTCAGGGAGGAGTCTTCGAGGATGGGACTAGTGCATTACTAAGGGTCTGAAATTATTCATGAGAATCCTTTGCAGCTCCTTTGGAAACCTACAATGTCATACCCCCAAGCCTCCCTCCGATTACTATAGGGGCCTTAGTTGAGAATTACCTATATTATTTTGGCGGTTCCTGATATCTACAGTAGTTATAGTCCATCAACAGTATAGTGGGCCCCGAAATCCTATTACAATGAGTAGGCCCCTATATTATAGTACCCTTATAGATCCCGTATAATGGCCTCTACAGAGCCCTTTCAAGGAAACCTATTCTAATATCTAAGGCCCCTACACCTGAAATCCCGAACCCCAAACCCAAAACCCCAAAACCCCTAAACCCCAAAAACCCTAAACCCCTAAACCCTAAACCCTAAAACCCTAAACCCTGCTCTAATTGTTAAAGCCCCTAAGTTTTGAGGGCTCCGAAGCGAACCCCGCTTTTGAAACCCCCTGAGGTTTTGGGTTTGTAGGGTCTAGGGTTTAGGGTTAAGAGCAGGTAAGGGTTTAGGGTTCAGGGTTAAGGGTTTAGGGTTTAGAGTTTAGGGTTGAGGGTTTAGGGTTTTGAAGGCCTTGAGACACCTGAAGCCCTCTGACGCAGCCTGATACTCGGCAGTGTAGGCTTTGGAATTCAAGCTTGTTCAGGGACAAGCCTTACGGGAACAATTCTGGGAGTCTTCAGAGGACAAGAATTCCACAAACCCTACAAACCCCCTATAAACCATCTATATACCCTACAAGCCCTATAAGCCCTAAACCCTGCAGACCCTAAGCCTCATAAGCGTTGAGCCCTAAACACCCTAAACCTTATAAGAACTTCTATGAACCCTAAACTCCCTAAACCCTAAACCCTAAACCCTACAAGGATTACACCCTAAACCTTATAAGCCTTGAGCCCTAACCACCCTATGAATCTTGAAAACCTAGGATTTAGAAACCCCTATAAACCCTAAACTCCCTAAACCTCATACGCCTTGAGCCCTGCAGACCCTAAACCTTATAAGAAACCCCTATAAACCCTATAAGCCTTAAACTCCCTAAACCCTACAAGCATTACACCCTAAACCCTACAGACCCTGAACCCTACAGACGGTAAGCCTTATAAGCCTTGAGCCCTAAACACCCTAAACTCTAAACCTTATAAGAAATTCGATAAACCCTAAACTCCCTAAACCCTAAACCCTACAAGCATTACACCCTAAACCCTACAGACCGTAAGCCTTATAAGCCTTGAGCCCTAAACACCCTAAACTCTAAACCTTATAAGAAATTCGATAAACCCTAAACTCCCTAAACACTAAACCCTACAAGCATTACACCCTAAACCCTACAGACCGTAAACCTTATAAGCCTTGAGCCCTAAACACCCTAAACTCTAAACCTTATAAGAAGTTCGATAAACCCTAAACTCCCTAAACACTAAACCCTACAAGCATTACACCCTAAACCCTACAGACCCTGAACCCTACAGACGGTAAACCTTATAATAAGCCTTTAGCCCTAAACACCCTAAACTCTAAACCTTACAAGAAATTCTATAAACCCTAAACTCCCTCAACCCTAAACCCTACAAGGATTACACCCTAAACCCTACAGACCCTGAACCCTACAGACCGTAAGCCTTATAAGCCTTGAGCCCTAAACACCCTAAACTCTAAACCTTATAAGAAATTCGATAAACCCTAAACTCCCTAAACCCTAAACCCTACAAGCATTACACCCTAAACCCTACAGACCGTAAACCTTATAAGCCTTGAGCCCTAAACACCCTAAACTCTAAACCTTATAAGAAGTTCGATAAACCCTAAACTCCCTAAACCCTAAACCCTACAAGCATTGCACCCTAAACCCTACAGACCGTAAACCTTATAAGCCTTGAGCCCTAAACACCCTAAACTCTAAACCTTATAAGAAGTTCGATAAACCCTAAACTCCCTAAACACTAAACCCTACAAGCATTACACCCTAAACCCTACAGACCGTAAACCTTATAAGCCTTGAGCCCTAAACACTGGCAGGGCTTTGAGCCGTTCTTCGGACATGGGCTCGGCCTTTTCTTCGCTGCTTTCCTGGCCACCTGCCTGCTTTTTGTGTGGGGGGCGCCAGGGTTGGGGTTAGGGTTTAGGGGTTAGGGTTTAGGGTTTAGGGTTTAGGGTGTCGTCTTGCGCAGTGGCTGATAATCCATGCTAGGATGGTGCCACCTCGCACCAGTGTTTGTGGGTGGCGGCATATCACGCGTCAAGCGTCGTTCCTTGCATGTGTGTCCTAGAACTCGACCAAACCATCTCCTGTTAGGGCTTACGGCTTACGCCCTCAATTCCCACACCGAGCAAAAGAAAAGGGACACGGCCAGGGCACGGCAGAGGCCAAGGCAGGTGGCCAGGGGGCCAAGCAGCCAGGTGGGGGGGTCAGGTCAAGGGGGGTCAGGGGGCTGGGTTTGATGGGTGGCAAACTCTCGCTGAGGTGTTTGGGCTGTGGGTTCAGCGGAGCCCTTGACAGCACTCTCCATAAGCTCCACTCATTGTTTGGCTTAGTGTCGGTGTAAAGGCTGCCGAGCATCCTCAGTGTCTGGGCACCCAGTCATGGGTGGGAACGGTCCAAGCGGGCCGAATGGACATTTAGGGTTTGGAGAGAAGGGTGGCCGGCTGGTGAGGCATTGGGTTCAAACGCTATGGGGCTGTGGAGGATTTTCGGGATGCAGGCGTTGGGGCAAGTGCATTAAGGCTGGAGGTTTGGGGTTCGGCTGTTGCTGACGGTTGGGTCAAGGCTTAGGCTGGGGTTCAGCGCTGATGTAGGATGAGTCATGTTTTTGACTTGCAGTATCATGGACACCAACATCCCCTGACCATAAGACGACAACTCCCAAACTCCGCAATAGTAAGCCTTAAAAACCCGAAACCCTGAAAGGGAGGCAGGCAGTGTCCAGCAATGGGATTTCTGGATTCCGAGGTTAGCATTTGTGGGTTAGGGTCGGTTAGGCTTTAGGTTACGGTTTAGCATCTGGTTGTTTACACAAACCCCTAAACCCTAAGGGCAAAACCCCTAAGCTTCCTAAGCCCCTAAACCACCCTCAAAAAGGCACTGACCTGATAATGGACTGCTGCTACTGTACGAGTCATCCGCCGCCTTATGGCGATTCCCCTTGCACTGGCCGCACCCTAAATGCCCTACCCCAAATAGTATATACTTTGACCTTAGTTAAAGTACTCCCTATATACCTTGGCCTGAATAAAGAAATCCCTATATACTTTGGCCTTCATTAAAGTAAACCCTTTGTTGGGTACTTTGGGGCCAGTTCCCTTTTTTCACATTTCCAGTGGAAACACTGACTAAAGCCCTGTAGGGCCCAAACCCCTAAAACCCCCAAAACCCTCAGCCCCGAACCCTGAAAGCCGGGACCCTAAACCCGAAGCATGAAGCCTCAATTCAATTCAAGGCTTATACAAAGCTCCAAAAAACCACGGTAGTTCAATAATTCTTCGGATGAGTACTAAGGCCCAGCGAAACCCCTGTCTACTCACTTACGCAGGCCTTTACAGCACCATGTTCAGCGTCTTGGCCCAGGTCTGCAGTTCGATCCCACCGCGAAATTCAGGCAGGAGAAATGTGTTCGACTCGCTCCCAGCCGCCCGGATCCTAAATAACCCCTGAAACCTAAAGCCCAAACCCCGACCGCCTCAGAACCCAAAGGAATCCTTATGGTAGAGAATGGTTATAAAGAAGGCTTCTCCCAAGAAGCCCCCATACCCTGAGGATCCTGTAGGGGAAGCATGAGGAGAATCATGAAAGATATCCTGAAAGCCTGACAGGATCGGCGTCGCTCCTGAGACATCCTTCCCTCCGTGCGCTGGGCGCCTACAGCTTCGAGGCTTCCTTTTCACGATGCCTTGATTTTATAAGGTTTTTGGTTTAGGTCTTGCAGGGTTTATGCAGGGTTTGTACTGAGCTTTTTTTCGATGGATGTGTTTGCATCAGGTTTGCGTAGCTTGAGTGTAGAGTTTGTGTAGCTGGGTTTTAGGTTTTAAACAAGGTCTTAAAGGCTGTGTATACAGGGTTAGTGTAGGGAGTGTCGGGCTTTTCTCGGATTTATGTAAGGTTTGTATAGAGTTTGGGGGTCAGGGTTTGACTACCACTACCACCGCCACCACTGCCACAGCGCCTTTGTACACGCCAACCGCGACTACTCCGAGCAAGAGGAACAGAAAACTGAGTGGAATGATCGCAAGAACAATAAATACAACCATTACAGTCGTCGTTGCGGTCGTCGTCACAGTAGTGGTAGTGATGGTGATAGCAGCAGCAGCAGGAGGAGAAGCAGCAGGAGAAGCAGCAGGTAGTAGTAGCAGTAGTAGTAGGAGGAGTAGTAGTAGTAGTAGTAGTAGTAGTAGTAGTAGTAGTAGTAATAGTAATAGTAGTAGTAGTGGCAGTAGTAGTAGTGGTAGTAGTAGTGGTAGTCGTAGTGGTAGTAGTAGTGGTGGTAGTAGTAGTAGTAGGAGTAGGACTAGGACTAGGACTAGGACTAGGGCTGGGACTAGGACTAGGACTAGGACTAGGAGTAGGAGTAGGAGTAGCCGCGGTAGCAGTAGCGGTAGCGGTAGCGGTAGCGGTAGCAGTAGCAGTTGCAGTAGCAGTAGCAGCAGCAGCAAGCAGCAGCCGTAGCAGCAGCAGCAGCAGCAGCAGTAGCGGTAGCAGTAGCAGTAGCAGTAGCAGTAGCAGTAGCAGTAGCAGTAGCAGTAGTAGTAGTAGTAGTAGTAGTAGTAGTAGTAGTAGTAGTAGTAGTAGTAGTAGCACTAGTAGTAGCAGTAGCAGTTGCTGTTTTGTTGTTGTTGTCGTTGTTGTCGCAGTGGTGCTGGTGGTGCCAGCAGCCGAAGCATCAGTGTTGATGGTAGTCGTCCGCTATTCATGTAGAAGACGCACCACAAGCTCATGACAGCAAACACGGTGGTCATGCTCATGGTATGCAAGAACCGCGAAAGTGGAGTTGTAGAAGACGGGGAGGTGTACCTCTTCCAGTACCCTGTTCACGAGCTCTTCGTCGCCGTCGGCGACATCTCCGGCACCTATAGTTTGCCTGCGGAAATTGATGGGGTTGCTTGGGGGATCGCCTGCTGCCAGTTTCTAGTGTTTGCTTTTCTTGTCAGTATTGGCTTACTCGGATACTGTTACTGATTTTCCTAGATGCATACAAGTAGTACTACTACTTCGCCATGACGAAATTTCGTCTCCCACTCGCATGAGCTTTGGGGACGGATTCCGCCCAGAATATGCAAGCAGCACGCATCTGCCTTAAAGCGCTTCCATGCATCCCAGTATCAGAACAAATTTCGTTCGTAGCGCTTCAGCTAGGGGGTAAGGGTCTAGAGTTCGGGCAGCCTGGCCATAAGGCATGCGCAATCTGGCCGGCAAGTACAACAACAATTCGCACCTCGGGCTGCGAGTCCTGTAGACCTTATGTCATAAACTTTCGAACTTTCTGGTTCAGGGGTAGGCCTCAGTGCGCGTTTGGACTCTTCTAATGAAGGTTGCTTCTGTGGCTAAATGCTGCAAGTTGGTCGAAGTACCACTATGACGACGACGACGACCACCACGACAACGACTACAACGATGACTACTACTACGACTGCGACTGAGACTGCCACTGACGCTGCCAATGCCGCTGCCACTGCCACTGGGACTGCCACAGCCACTAGGACTACCACTGCCAATGCACTGCACTGCTATTGTGTTGCTCCTGCTGCTGCTGCTGCTGCTACTACTACTACCACTACTGTTGCTGCTACTGCTGCTGCTACTACTCCTGTTACAACAACAACAACAGCAACAACAACTACTACTGCTACTACTATCGCTTCTGCTACTGCTACTGCTACTGCTACTGCTACTGCTGTTGCTGCTGCTGCTACTACTACTACTACTACTACTGCTACTGCTACGACAGCGACCACGACTGAGACTGCCACTGCGATCGTCGCTGCGACTGCTACCACCACCACCACCACCACCACCACCACCACCACCACCACCACCACCACCACCACCACCACCACCACCACCACCACCACCACCACCACCACCACCACCACCACCACCACCACCACGACTACGACTGTAATAATGCTGCTACTGCTATTACTCATGCCACTGCTACTACTACTACTTCTACTACTACTACTACTGCTACTGCTACTGCTACTACTACGACTACTACGACTGCTACGACTATTGCGACTACTACGAC
>CAJNDT010000890.1:1313770-1416270 GCA_905221615.1 Symbiodinium sp. CCMP2592
CGCAGGACAGCGAATTTTTTGGTGTAGTTTTCCGGGCTGTGCGATTTTATTTATTTGACCTCGCCGCTGGGAGAGCTGGTGATCGTGTGTTGAAGGATGCTGGCCTTGCATAGTGGTCCGGTGCAGGGATGCGTTGGATGCATGTGCTGCAGCTGTAGACTCTACACCCTCAAGTGGACACAAAGCCCAAAGACTGATACATCATAACAACGATCGCACTCATAAGACGCATTACAACCATAAAAAGCATAATAATGACAAGAAGCTTAACAACAACAGTCATTCATGATAATCACAACAATCATAGTATGACACCTGGTAATCGCCATAATGATAGCAGTTTTCGTGGGAGCTGTTCGAACGGAAGCCGTGAGCCCCCGGGCTCCACCGCTCGACCCCATTTTAGGAAACGCTTAGGGCTACATGCGTTCTTGATGCCTGGGCTTCAGGGATTAGTTATCCTGCGTATGATTGAGGGTTTTTTGGGTTGAGAACCCTGAATCTGAAAGCCCAAACCTCACATGTAATATTAAGCAGTAAAGAGGCGCCCCTAGTATCTAAATAACTCCGTGCAGTATAGGTACCCTGAGATTTTGCAATCCGCAAAGGTCCCTGTAAACTCCAAACCAAGCCAAACCAATAATTCCAGCCCTCAAGTCTACCTTCACTATGCATATCTATCTGTCTACCTATCTATCTATCTATCCATCTATCTATCCATCTATGTACAATACACGCACATTTACATGTATGTGTATATGTATATGTATATGTCTATGTATAGGCATATGCATATATATATATATATGTTATATATGGGTATGTGTATATGTATATGCATGCGCATATGTACATGTATGTGCATATGCGTATGAAAATGTAAATGCATATGCATATGTATATGTATCGTAAGCAGACTTCACCCAAGCTTCGGTTCATCGTGCGACAGGCGGGGGGGGGGGGGGGTCCGGTGCATGTTGCGCAATTGGTCGGCAGCGCCCTTGAATTACTTAGCTGGCGCTTCCCAAAGAGGAAGTCCGAGACCCGGAAGCCATGAGCCATGAACCGTACATCCCAGACCCTGAACTCGGAAACCATTCACCGTGAAGCCCTACGCCTTCCACTCTGAAACTCCAGAAAACCCTGAGCCCCGAGCCAACAATAATCGATAATCCCTAAAGTGGGAAGTCTGCAGCGGCACTGCCCCTCAAGATGTGGTGCGACGCAAAATCGGTGCTCATTCCTCATTGCTTGCATGGGTCCCGGGTGCGTCAAGCAAGGGGGGTGTAGGCTTCGATTCAAGCACGAGCCATTAGATTTTTTCTATACTTCTGACTTTACTTGTTGCTTTTGTTGTTGCGCAGGTTTAAGGGCCGAGCCTGCCTGACTCGACGAGGTCGAAGTCCGCCAGAACCCTTTAGATGTTAAAGTCCAAAAAAAACTTCTAAACCCCAAAACGTCCTCAAGATGTTAACCGGAGACCAAATCTGCAAAGTCTTCTCCTGATGCCGAGGTACCAGAATCTACCACCCTAGAAACCCGGAAGCCCTGCAAATAATATATGGGCCTGAATACTTACTGGTGGTTCCTTATTATAAGTATAGTAGAATGGGGCCCAAAACCCTAGTCTAACTCTGTTTGCCGCTATAGTATACACCCTGCAGTTAGACTAAATCCCTAACCAATCCCTTGGCTGCATACCACGTCCTCGCTCTGGTAAAGGTCCAGTGATACAGGGTCCCGAGAGGCAAAGCGACGCGGAAATCCGAACACCCTTTTTCGGCCGTTGTAGAAGTCCATGCAAAATTTCTATAAAGACAGACCGCCCTTACAAAGACCGTGTAAGTCACCTCAAGAGAGCCGTGAAACAAGCCCTTCAAGTCCCGGAAAAGTCTTCAAAGCTCATAAGAGTCACATTAAACCCTAAACACACAACCCTAAACCCTAAGCACACATCCCTGAACCCAAATCGAGATGCCCGTTCTGCCAGGCGATGGGTCGCGTTGGCGAGGTGATCTGCCGCACCTGGCAGACGGCGTCAAAGCCGATCGGCAAGCGTTGAGAAGCGGCTTCGGGGCTAGGGATCCCTTCCTTAACGGTTCTCTAAAGCCCTAATGATTAATCATTAGTCCCTAATCATCAGGGTTTAGAGTTATAGCACGGTTTTTGTAAGAGTCTCTAATGCACGGGCCTTAGCAAGTAGAGCAGGGATTCTCGAAAGGTTTCTATAAACATTTATGGGGCTTTGTCGGGGTTCCAGTGAAGGGACCTTGGGACTACAGCGGGATAGTATTGCCAACGGTTCAGGCCCCGATGTCGAAGAACTGTTGCCCCCCATGTTGATTGCTTCTAGTGTCTCGGTCCAATTTTGCTTAAGCTTTACCTGTGGCCGAAAAAGACCTACTTTTTAAAAGAGCTGTATATAGAAATCGTGATAAGGAACCCTAAAACCGTTGGTCTTTTCGGCTACAGGTAATCCCTGAAGTTAAAGCCCCGAACCTAAGACCTTGAACTGAAACGTTACACCCGGGCCCTAAACCCCAAACCCTAAACCCTAAATTCCTAGCCCGGCAACTTGGATCCTAAACTCTTGAATAAGGCCTTCAGTGGACCTGAAAGCCGAAATCCCAAACCCCAAGCCCTAAACCAAGAACCAACATCCAGAAAGGGACCCTCCAACAGATTCTTAAACCGTAAACCCTAAGCCCTAAACCTGAAGCCCTAAAAACCCAACACCCTAACAACCCTAAAACCCTAAACCCTAAACCCCCAAAACCAAAAAAAACCTAAAGACAACCCTAAACCCCCAAAAAATCAAAAAAACCTAGAGACCCTAAACCCTAAACCCGAAGCCCTAAAAACCCAAAACCCTAACAACCCTAAAGCCCTTAAAAAAAACAAAAAAACCCTAAAAAGCCCAGGATGAAGCTCCAGCGCGGAGCGCTCTCCGAGGACGAGGGCAAAGGCAATGACAACACCCGCATCAAGCGGTGGCTCCGATGAGTTACCGAAAGGGGTTCCTAGGGTTTAGGGCTTGGGGCTTAGGGTTTAGGGTTTAGGGTTTAGGGTTTGGGGTATAGGGCTTAGGGTTTAGGGTTGAGGGTTTGGGGTATAGGGCTTAGGGTTTAGGGTTAGGGTTTTAGGGTTTTTTTGGATTCCGATGAGTTACCGAAAGGGATGCTCTTGCTATAATGGGGGGTTACTAAGGGGGGTTGCTGTAAGGGTTACTATAAAGGGGTTACTATAAGGGGCAACTATAAATCGGTTACTGTAGACAATTACTATAAGGGGTTACTATAAGGGGTTACTTTGAGGGGTTGCTATAAGCGGGTTGCTGTATGGGGTTGCTGAAAGGGGTTCCTTTAAGGGGTTGCTATAAGGGATACAGAAAGGATTCCTGCAAGGGCTAGCTAAAAGGGGTCTAGGCTTTAGTTTCGGGGTTCCTGGACCTGGAAGGGGTGTTGGTTTGGTGTTTTTGGCTCTAGGGTTTAGGAGCTTTGTTTTTATTGGCGTTTTTCTGTGTTTGTAGGGTTCGGAAAGAGTTGCTGATTATAGGGTTCCTGTGAGCGTTACAGCGAGGAACGCTGTAAGAGTTACTCACATCCCGCACACCTCCAAAAGCCCAAGCCCAAACTGAACAACACGCGCTCCATAGCACTTATGATACCTACCTGTAGCCCCAAGAAACGACCTTCGGGAAAGCCATTCGAATTCAATTAAAGAGCCCCAAACCCTAAACCCCATGAGCCCAGTAAAGACCCCGTTCGAGACGTCTAGGTGGGTGGTTGTCAAAATTGTGGTCCCTTTTTGGGTCCCTAATATAATACGTCACCTAATATTTATGGTACCCCACAAAGGGACCATGATTTTGACAATTACCCAGGTGTTTTCGTGGTTTTGGGGCTCCAGGCACTGCTTTACGCTCCAACGAGCAGGAGGCGTACCCAAAACGTTAGGCTGAACCCTGAAATCGAAGCTCGAAACCCGCAACCCGGAACCGAAAGCCCTAAGTCGTAAGCCTCCTACTTCGACTCCATAATGCCCTCGAGTTACAAGTCCCCTACTATGAGTTATAGACAAAGTTACACTACTTATAACCCCACTTATAACTACCGATGAACCCCTAAACCCGAATAGAATCCCTATAGATCCCCTTCAAGGGACCATTAAAGGAACCCTTCTTATAGCTACCCATGAACCTCCAAGTAGCGACCTCGAGGTACATTGCCAAGTACACCATTAATCCTGCCCTGGCTCACGGCATGTCCCACATCATCGGCAGCGTCGAGGCCCACTTCCTATGGTTACTACATGTTACCCCAAAGGTAGCATTTAGGGTTTTAGGGTTGACATCTACTCTTCTTCTTGTTCTTGGGATGTCGACTACTCTTAGTAGTACTAAAATCTTAACTAAGGAAGCTGCGCCTTTTCTTCCTTGACAGTTTCTCTTCCTTGACCGTTTGAAGGGATCCTGAAACCTGAGTTAAAAGGGCTTCGGAGACGAAAGCCCGATGAACCTCTGGGTCATGGTAAGGCCAGACCCAAATACTAAAAATCTTCGGCAGAGCCCAAATCTGAGCAAAAGTTCAACTCTTTGTGGGCATGCCCTTCAGCTTTTTTTTTTGCACCTCTTTTGGGCCAAGTCTTCGTCGTGGGCAAAGCCTCACATGCTAGTAGCTGGTCTATAGGCTGCAGGTGGCCTCTGGACAATAGGACCCTTCGGCCTACCGGGGGCCGTCCAGGTTCAAGGTTCATGTGGAGGTTGGGTTGGATTTAGGAGCGGTGAACATTATCAGGTGTGTGCTTAACAAGCTAGCTTCACTAGTGATAACTCTGCCGAGCTCATCGGTACTCCTTCACCTTGAACCCGAAGCAGCAACGACTTGAAATGAGCCCACCCCTTGCAAGAAAGCCGGGCACCTAAACCCCAAACCCTAAACCCTGAACCTCATGCGGTCTAAACCCTAAACCCTAAACCCCAAACCCCCAAACCCCGAAACCCCGAAACCCCGAAACCCTGAACCTCAAACCCTGAACCCTGAACCCTCAAACCCTTAAGGTCGGGAAGCTGGCGGACCTTTGCCTCTGGCAGCCCTCCTTCTTCGGCTCGAAGCCTGAAATGGCGACTTGACGGGCTGATGCTTTGACGGTTCCTCTACTTGGAGGGTCGGGGGACTTAGTAACTGGTTATTTTAGGGACTTATAAGTACCATAACCCCAATTAGGGTCCCTTTTAGGGTACTTATAAGTCGACTTACTACCTACTTACTAAGTCCCCCGACCCTCCAAGTAAACGCCCTTTGAGGGGCTCTTTAAGGGCTGCTAGGGAAGCCCTGTAAAGCCTCATCAACAAGCCTATGAAAGCCGCGCAGAAGAGCAAAAAAGAACACAAGGCGCCATAAGACCTTGCAAAACCCTGTCAAACTCTCTGAAGCGCTATGAAAACATATAACACAGAATTTCTACAACTCGCCGACCAGGTCATAAAGGGCGGCACCATCGCCTGGGCACAGATGGGTGACCCCAATGCGTCCATCCCGACGCCCGAGGGAGGGATGGGTTCAAAGGAGCAGCCGTAGGATATAATGGAGGGGCCTTAATGATTAGAATTGGGTTTTTGAGGGCTCCTGATTATCATGAGAAGTATGATATACCCCCAAACCCTCTTCTAATTGTTAAGGCCCCTACAGTAGAATTTTCAAGGCGCGCAAGATTCGCAGCTTCGAGGGATAGTCTGATTTTTGTGGGACTTTAGGGTCTAGGAGGGTTTTGACATGAGACTGAGGGCTTCAGGGGAAGCTGGTATATGGGAGTCCGGGGACACTTTCGGTGCGTGCCTCTTCTGTGAGATGTTCTGCGATTGAGGCCCCTTGAACGATTCTGGGGCTTGCGCGTTTGGGGTGCACACTGCCATTCACCAGTTGCACAGGCTCCCAAACTGGTTTCTGAATGATTCGTACTCGTAGCTTTCCAAGCCTGCGCGAAATTGCTGTTAAACTCTTTACCGTGTAAAACTCTCCCAAACCCTAAAGCCACACAACAACCTAATACGGTTGATGTTATTATATATATATATATATATATATATCCTGCATTACCATAATGACTGACCCTGAGGGAATTATGGGAAATATTTTATTATGGGTAATGCACGATTTCTATCATCAGCACCAGTATCCCGAATACTGGTCAAGCAAGACCTGCAAAAACCTCTCAGACCGTTGAGAGGCCGCAGCCGGTGATCATGCGGCCGATGTTCGGAAGCTACGGGCGCGCCGTAGGCCCTGCTGGGGTCCACGGCTAGCGGCTGGTAGGCCAATATAGTTTCGTCTGTCCGTTGGTAGCACAGGGTGCAGGGATGTACCTGGTTTTCCGACCTGCAGCGCCCTGCGAGCCCGAAAGCTTGGCACATTTGTTTTCTGGTTGGTAGGGTGCACGAAGGCAGGAGCAAATGTGCCTGGTTCATTGCCTGGCTTGCGTTGTGGGGCTTCATGTTGGCTCAACCCTGAGGCCCTGATTTTGGGGTTGAAGGTTGCGGCTTGTAGGCTTTGGAGTTTGGGGTTGAATTGAGGCTTCACAGATTTTTGATGGTCTAGGGTATTATTTGGTGATGATGAGCGTGCAGTGAAGATCTCAGCACTAGGAGCATGAGGATCAGTGCCGACAATCGTACTGTTAGCACGGTTTTCAGCACAGTACATCCCCCGGTTCTGACGGGTTGTGAGAGGTCTTACGGGGTCTTGCCGAGGTGGGGGGACACCGGGGGCGGCACTAAGGCGGCTTCTTCCGCCGATGAGCACCCCCCTCCTCGCCCGTATTCCTCCCGTCAGGGCGACAGTGCCTGGCGTACTCTTTTCTTTTTTTCTCCTCCCAAAGGCGCTTCCATCCGTCCCGTAGGTCTTTCGCCTTCCATGCCTCGTGCAGGGTTTTCGTGCTGCAATCCCAGACCCCCCATCTCGTTCCGAGATTGGGGGTCTGGCTTGTTGCCTTCTTCCACGCCTCCCGTAGGTCTTTCGCCTTCCGTGCCTCGTGCAGGGTTTTCGTGCTGCAATCCCAGACCCTCCATCTCGCTCCGAGATTGGGGGTCTGGCTTGTTGCCTTCTTCCGCGCTTCCCGTACGTAGGTCTTTCGCCTTCCATGCCTCCTGCAGGGTTTTCGTGCTGCAATCCCACACCCCTGTCTCGCTCCGAGATTGATGGTCTGGCTTGTTGCCTTCTTGCACCCGTGGTCTTTTGCCTTCCATTCCGCGTGCAGGGTTTTCGTGCTGCAATCCCAGACCCCGCGTCTCGTTCCGAGATTGGGGGTCTGGCTTGTTGCCTTCTGCCTCGTGCAGGGTTTTCGTGCTGCAATCCCAGACCCCCGTCTCGTTCCGACATTGGGGGTCTGGCTTGTTGCCTTCTTCCACGCCTCCCATAGGTCTTTCGCCTTCCATGCCTCGTGCAGGGTTTTCGTGCTGCAATCCCAGACCCCCGTCTCGTTCCGAGATTGGGGGTCTGGCTTGTTGCCTTCTTCCACGCCTCCCGAAGGTCTTTCGCCTTCCATGCCTCGTGCAGGGTTTTCGTGCTGCAATCCCAGACCCCCGGTCTCGTTCCGAGATTGGGGGTCTGGCTTGTTGCCTTCTGCCTCGTGCAGGGTTTTCGTGCTGCAATCCCAGACCCCCATCTCGCTCCGAGATTGGGGGGTCTGGCCCGAGATTGGAGGTCCAGGTTGCCCTGTCATGTCCGCACCCACAGCAGGTCTTTCGCAATCCATGCCTCGTGCAGGGTTTTTGTGCTGCAATCCCAGACCCCCGTCTCGCTCCGAGATGGGGGGTCTGGCTTGTTGCGATCTTCCGCCTCTCCCGCGGGTCTTTGGCCTCCCATGCCCGTGCAGGGTTTTTGCGGCAATCCCACACCCCCCCCGTCTCGCTCCGAGATTAGGGGTCTGATCTTCCGCACCTCCGTCGGTCTTTCGCCTACGATGCTTGTGCAGGGTTCTGGCCACAATCCCAGACCCCGGTCTCCAGATTGGGGGTTTGGGTTGTTGTCGATATCTGCACCTAAGCCTCGTGCAGGGTTTGCGCCTGCAATCCCAGACCCCCCGTCTCGCTCCGAGATTGGGGGTCTGGCTTGTTGCGATCTTCCGCCTCTCCCGCGGGTCTTTGGCCTCCCATGCCCGTGCCGGGTTTTTGCGGCAATCCCACACCCCCCCGTCTCGCTCCGAGATTAGGGGTCTGGCTTGCGGCCATCTTCCGCACCTCCGTCGGTCTTTCGCCTACGATGCTTGTGCAGGGTTCTGGCCACAATCCCAGACCCCCGTCTCCAGATTGGGGGTTTGGGTTGTTGTCGATATCTGCACCTTCCACAGGTCTTTCGCTTCCAAGCCTCGTGCAGGGTTTTCGCCTGCAGTCCCAGACCCCCCGTCTCGCTCCGAGATTGGAGGTCTGGCTTGTTGCCGTCTTCCACACCTCCCGGAGGTCCAGCAAGTTAAACCGGCTTTTCGCGCAGCATCCTATGTTGTTTTTAGGGCTTTCGTAGTTTTTGCCGTCTTGGGTTGTTGGAGTCTAGCTTCGCGTGCCTTTCTCCCCTTTCTCTGTGGTTGGTTTCTTTTCGTTATATTTCAGACCACCTTCTCGCACCATCTTTGGTTTGTTTCCATGGCGCGAGATCTGTGTGGTTGTCACCTTTCACATGTTCCGCAGTTTGTAGGTTTGCTGCTGTTATCCCAATCTCGAGATTGGGGCTCTGGGTCGGCGCCATTTTACGCAAGTTCCGTTGAATCCTTGCCTCCCATTCTCTGTCCTTGGCTATCTTGTACTGCCAGACCGTCCGGCCTCGCATTGTTTGGGGTCTGGGCTTTTGCGATTTTCTGTTCTTCTGTCTACTTCCGTCCTCTTTGTAGGCTTCAGCTCCTTTTCCAATCCCCTACCATTCCTCTTCTTCTGTGAAACTTGGCTGCATTAGATACACGCCCTCTCGAACCCCTCGCGGAGAGCGGCTATGACGATTACGGAGCCGCTCGGAGATGCTTGGGGGGAAGTGGGTTGACGGCCGCAGTAACGTCTGTGGGCCACTCTCCTCCTCCTCCTCCTCCTCCTCCTCCTCCAGCACAGTACATGATCACCTTAATCGTCATCGAATAATCAACATCACCGTCGCGATCATAGTCCTCGCCCACATCGTCGTTGTCATCCTTGTGCTCTCCTCGCGCTCAGCATCGTCATCGTGAGCCATAGTAACCACCGTCATCGTCCTGAGTTCTCACCACTCCACCACCACCACCACCACCACCATCACCACCAGCACCACCAGCTCCGTACCAGGACCACCAGCGCCATCAGCACCATCGCCACAATCACCACCATCACCGCAACACCATCACGTCATTACTTTCATCACCACCATCACCAACTTCGTCATCCGAATTACTGCACCAACGGCAATACTGATATTCTCGACCAGTATCAACGTTTCCATCAGCATCATCACTGGCATCATCACCAATGTCGTCGTCGTCGTCATCATCGTTAGCACCATCACCATCACCATCTTTCCATATTTATCTTCTGTTAGATCTCGATCATCCATCTGTAGGACCTGAAGTTCAATCGCTTTCGTTGCGAAAGCCACGGGGATTGCATAACAACCATCTTGTTACGATCTTCTTCTCTGAGCTGTTCGTCGGATGTGTTCGACGGCAATGGTCTCCAGTTTGGAGTAGAAAGCACTAAGCCCGAAAGCCTAAACTAGCCAAATTCGAACACCTTTACAATCAAGACCCGAAAGCCTGAACCCCAACTCTGCCACACCCCAAAAGCTTGTCAGCCCTGAATCACAAATTTATTCTCTCCCCAACCTTCCTAGACCCTGAACCCGATATTTCCTCAACCCCAAACATTCCTAAACCCCAAAACCCTAAACATTCCTAACGTAGGAACCTGTCTAGGAAACTCGGGGCCTTTAGCCTTTAACACCAACAAAGTAGGATTTATTTTCAAGAACCCTACGAAAGGCCCAAAGTTTCTCAAGCGGGTTCCTACAACAACCCCCCCAAAACCCTTATAGTACCCTTACAGTACCCTTTCAAGGAACCCTTATTATAGTACCCTTATAGAACCCTTTAAAGGAACCCTTATTGTAGCACCCTTATAGAACCCTTCAAGGGAACCCTTATAGAACTGTAATAAAGGCCCAAGCCCCAGACCCTCCACAGGCTCCAGCTGCCTCAGCTTCGTCTCCAAGGAAGCCTCCGAGGCGCCACGCGTAGCTCCGTGCCTGCCCTACTGTTGATGTTCCTTTAAAGGGATCTATAAGACTTACCTTTAAGGGCTTCCTTTAAGGGATCTATAGGGTTTAGGGTTTAGGGTTGATGATATAAATCCTGTATGACCCTAAGGACTCTAAACTATGGGAACTATGGTATATTCCTTATAATGGGTCATGCAGGATTTTGCCCATCAACAGCATGGGTGGTTGTCAAAATTAGGGTCCGTTTTGGGGTCCTTACTATAATACGGCACCTATGATTTAGGGTACCCAAAAAAGGGGCCATAATTTTGACAACTACCCATATGGGAGTTTCCGAAAATGACGGGTACCTTTTCTGGGGGTCCTTATAATAAGGATCCTACTAATCGAAGCCTTTCATATGGTTTATCGCAGAAATATATAGAAGAGGATACGATAATACAAAATAGCTTGGCTGCAGTACACTGTAGTATAGTATAGTACAGTATAGTACAGTGTAGTATAGTATAATACAGTATAGTACAGTAGAGTTTAGCAAAAACAATATCTGGATGCTTTGGAGCAGAACCCCCGTATGGTCTCTGTTGTTACTAGTGCCTGTACGATAGCATATCTCAACACCGCTATAGTGTTCTCATGTTTACGAGAATATATCCTGCCACCCTATTCTATGCATTAGGCCCTGTATCTGCTCTATTAACTACTATTGCTGCTGCCTTACCCGAAACCGTAAATAGCCCTAAACCCTAAATCACCCTAAACCCGAAATAAACCTAAACCCTAAACCATGAACCCTAAAACCCTGAACCCTAACTCACCCTAAGCCCCCTTAAATTTCATCGTGAAGGAGGCCTCAGTGCAGCACTACGGCCTGACGAAAGCTCTGGAGCCGGTGCACGGCACGCGCAGCGTGCAGAAGAAGGATGCCCGGGCGGGCTTTGGGCTATCTTTGAGGCTCCCTGTTAAGGAATCCTTTTTGGGGTTCCTTTTGAGGGTTCCTTTATAAAGGGTCTATCTAAGGGATTCTGTAGTGCTTTGGGCTTCCTTTTCAGGGTTCCTTCTCAAGGTTCCCTTTGATGGTTCCTTTAAGGGGTCTTTAGGGGCTCTGCAGGGGTTTAGGCTTTTCGGGTTCCGTGTAAGGTTTCTGAAAAGTCTTTGATGTTTCTACAGGCTTTTTAGGGGTCGAGGGTGAAGGCTGAAGGTATGGGGTTCAAGGGTTTCAGAGCGGTGTTCAGGGTTTTTTTTCCAGCGTCTTGGTTTATAGTTCTGAGTTGAGGGTTTCTGGTGCAGAGTTTAAAATCAGCGTAAGTTCGGGTTTCGGCATCCGCTCATCTGCTGTCAGCATGCAAGAAACCACAGCCTGGGATCCTATCATTTGGACTCTTCAAGAAAGGGTGGCCTTTTGCAAGCCGGCCTACACCCAAACCCTGCACCCTATACCTTAAACCTTCAAGCCTGAACCTTAAACTCGAAATCCCAATCCCTAACACCCTGAAACCCAAACCCTCAACCCTAAACTCTAAACTCTACAGCATCGTTGCCAGGACATGGTCCTCAACGATGCCATGCCACAGATTAGCACTGTTCTCGGAGAAGCCGATGTTTGGGGTTTTGGATGTAGGATTTAGGGCCTTTAGGGTTCGGGATTGAGGGTCTTGGCTCTATGTTTGGGGAAAGCCCCCCTGCTAGTGAGGTTCATAGTGGGGCACTTGGACAATGTAGGGGCCAAGACCATTGTGGAATTTCCTTATTATAGTTGTAGTGCTATATACCCCAAAACCCTATTCTAATTATTAAGGCCCATATATTACGCTTCAGGATCTCAGAGGCCCCTGCACCGAAGCTTGTGAGCTTAGATGTCGCTAGTTAAGGTGCCAGTAGGACTGAGAGGTTGGGGCTCGAATACGGTTTAGGGTTTAGGGGGACAGGGGGTTTTGAGCTAGATTCTGCGGGTTTGGATGTACAGTACCACTGCAGGGGCAGTCGTGCGTTTCAGAGGGGGCAGCAGGGGGTCAGAAATCTCGGCATCTTCCAGCTTCGTTGTTCCAGTCCCGCAGCAAGCTTGACACTCATCGCTGAACCGTTCAGTTCGTCCGAACATAGAAGAAGGAAGACCTCTGCGATGGGATGCTGCGACCCCACCCACACCGTGCGAGAGACTCTCAGATATCAGTTGGCTTTTCATTATGTTCTATTGGTGCAACCTTGTCCTCTGTTCCTTCGGGGAAACCCAGAGGGGGCTCGGACTCTTTTCGAGCCCGAGCCAGGAGCGCGAAGCTGCTAAATCTTCTCATACCCATCGCCAATGATCGCTCTTGTTGTTCGCTGATCATCTGTGCTACGACTGTTCTTGCCGCCTTTTTCCTCTTTGCTAGTTACGACCCCTAAACTAAACTAAACCCTAAACCCTAAACCCCTAAACCCTAAACCCCTAAACCCTAAACCCCTAAACCCTAAACCCCCAAACCCCCAAACCCCCAAACCCCCAAACCCCCAAACCCTAAACCCTAAACCCTTCCCCTTCTTTGCTAGTTAGGATCCATCCCCCCGAGACGCACCGCCCCACGAGGCGTGGACCCGGAGACCTTCGAAGTCCGGGCGGATGGTGAGCTGCTGACGTGCCAGCAGAGCGCCCAGCTGCTTCCGCTTTACATAGGGGCCTCATAGGGTTCCTTTAAAGGGTTCTTGAAAAGAGTCTCATTAGGGTTACTCTGAGGGGTATGATGGGGGTGTAGTAGAGGGGCTTAAAATGATTATCAATACTTGTTGCGGGTTCCTGATGACTCAAAACCCCATTCTAGATATTAAGGCCCCTATATTAGCATGTTCTGATGTGATGAGGAGGACTTTCAGGATCCGATGACGATAACAAAGACGATGGTGCCGATGGCAAACGGTGATGGTCATGGAAACGCTGATGACGAAAGCTGATAATGATTCATGATGATGGCCCACGGTGATGGCTCATATTGATTGATTATGGTGGCGATGCTGATGGTGGTGATGATTGCCATGATGATGGTGATGGTGATGATGATGATCGTCCTGCCACAGCCCCGGTTGTGGTCAAGGTACTGGTTGGAGCCTCAGCAACCAGCAGCGTATCCACACACCTGTGCCCTTTCTCTAGCTCCCGTGTGCCGGAGGCCAGTGGACTCCGTCCCTTTGGGCCGGATGTACTTCCTCTTCTGAGCCGTGCACATTTTAACCCTCGAAGGGTCAGGGTTTATGCTACTTAGCTTGAAGGCCCGTGTGGACATACAGGCAGGGCGGTAGACCAAGCTCTCGCACACAAGTAAACCGGATTATCGAAATGCTCGATCACTCGAACAGTTGAACGAACATCTCATGGCATCGAAGCAATTGTGGAATGCTTGCAGGTCGGCGTACAGCTGTGTTGGAATCAAGATAGCCCTCTGTACATGATCATGAACCTTGGTTGATTTGCAGGTCATGTGGTCTTGAACAGCTCCAGCTCCAAGCGTTGCCATAAACTTTGGTCTACCGCAAGCAAGCCCGAAGTCTCTAAGTCTTACACTCTACACCAGCATCTGCAACCCCTGAGCCGTAAACTACGTACTTCGGATCAGCTGAGCTCCCTTAGAGCGACGCTGTGGTCCCAACCTGATGGCACGTCTAAGCTGCAGGATGCCTGGAGCCAGCAGCACAGAGACAGGACAGCCTTTGTCCTGAAACCCTTGAACTTATAGAAGACCATTAGATCCATCAAAAACCCCAAACCCCTAACCCTCAGATCCATTGAGCCCTGACACCTCAAGCCTTTCAAAACCTGAAGGTTTTCTTAAAGCTTTAGGTCCTACCCCCTTAAACTACTAGATCCCTAAGCCATCAGAGCCTGAAGCCCGCAATCCGGTCAGATTCTAAACCAGCCGTAAGACACTGAAGGACTTTCTTTACGCAGTTTCAGAAAAACAGGGAGCCTAATACAGACACGGACTTAGTTGGGTCCTATGTTACGAGGACCCCTACTGTGACACTTAGTTTGCCGAAGCCTTCGTTTACAGAACCCCATGTACCCCAGAAAGCCTGAACATGAAGCCCTAAACCCTCTAAGCCCTAAGCCCTAATACCCAAGGGTAGCCTTAGAGTAACTGCAGCAGTAACCCCCTGATAGACCCCTTTTAAGGGAGAAGAAGACCTCCTGCTGGCTTCGGTCATCCTTCGTTCCACAGCGTAGAGACCTCTGCCATACAGGTGCCACAGTGCAGGACCCTGGTCCCAGAAGCGTCGAAGCAGATTGAAGGTTCGGGGCTAGGGATTCGGTTTTCAACTAAGAAGTGGGTGTCGTGTAGGGTGAGAGTTTGAGTCTATTATGACAGTTTCCTTTGGGTTCCTGTGATCAGACTATAAATACACCAAGACCCTGCCTTAGACGTTCTTCCCCCCCCACATTGAAGATGTGGGTTCTTTTTATGCCTCAGAGGTAGAGTTGCAGGTTGCTGTGATGACGAGTATGTACAATATTAGCATCATTGCTATTGATGTGAGAACAGCTATGATTCTCATCTGATATACAAGTATGATCGCTAGGCCTTACTCTCAAGCCCCAAGGGCCTAAACCCCCAGCATAGTAGCCCTTTTAGTAAGAAATCCGTGTAGAACCAGGCAGACTCCCCTGAAGGCAGCCCTTGGAGTAACCCCTACTTGGAATCCTGGTTGTTTTATAAGTGGTTAACATAGTTATGTTAGTTAGCTAAAAAGTTAGGTGGAGTTAGCTTATGTTATAGACATCAAAATTGTAGAAGTAACTTGTGTGTTTTGGCATTGAGGTTTAGGCTAGGGACTCTGATATGAGAAGACACTTCATGGAGCATAAACACTGGTATCGGAAATGAAATATATAAAACATGTAGCTTGTCAAACAAATTTAAAGCAAAAATACATGTCAATGGCCTGCATGGACAGGCTGTCGTGCATGGCCTATAGGCTAAAAATGTCATGTGCATGTGGTACAGCCTTGTGGCGGATTGAGAAGCACTGTTTTTCAAAGCCTGTGGTACAGCTGGTACGGTAGCAGCACAGTGGCCTCCCTCTCTGTGGTCTTGCTGTACACCATTGGGTACAGCAAGGAGTCCATGGACACGAAGCCTTGCTCGTTGGTGATGGAGCACTTGGCGAACTGCTTTGTCTTCTGTGTCTCTGTTGGCCTCCAACGTTGGACGAGTGTGGCTTTGTCGCCTCCAAGCTCCAAATGGAAAAGCACTTGGCCCATGTCCCATCTTCCGTCTTCCTGGTGGAACACCACGACGTCGTTGGCATGGATGGCACCACCCCTTGCGAGCCTCGCGATAGAGGCAACCATGGCTTCAGTTGCTGAGCAATCCACAAACTGGTTGAGGAATTGCAGCTGGTGCTTGTTGGGCTTCTTTGGCTTCACCAACTGGCAGGAGTCTGGAAACAGCCCGGCCTGTGTCAAAGTGGTGATCTCGGTGGCGAGCACCTGGTTGAGCAAGTGGATCTCGAAGGCGGCTGTTTTCTGGAGCCTTGTGGCGAAAGCAGATATGGTTTTGTGCTTTCGTTCGCTCGTAAATGTCGATGGCAGGCACCCATGCCGTTGGAGAATATCAGGCAAGTGGAGCAGCCAGTGCCACTTCCGCATCAGTGGCACGTCGAAGTTGGCCTGTTGGAAGGTCTCGATGGATTCTTCCGCAGCCCTGAGAAGGCTGGCTCTGGTGGTGGCTCCATACATGACCCCTTGGTGAACCTGGTCGATCAAGCAGGCCTGGCTCAAGAAAGCTTGGCAAGCCTCTGGGCAGATTCCGCTTGACACAACAACAGAATGCAAAAAATGGCGAATGATTGGATAAAGCCCTAGGAGGTCCGAAGCTTGGCAACTGAACTTCTGGCTGCTCTTGTACTTGGCGACCTTGCTTGTGTCGAACAAACCAGCCAAGTGACCGGCCTTGGAAGCACCTGGAAAGTTCCACATCCTTATGTATGGGCCCATGGCCTCCCAAATGTTGTAGTGCTCGGAGATGGCTTGGAAGCTCTGGAACAGCACGACTGGGGCCGTTCCTTGCAGAATGCCGTGCATCCAGTCATGGCAGAACTGGCTGACTGGCTTCACTTGGTTCTTCGCCAACAAAGTCTGGTTCAGGAGCAAGGCCTGGGGATTCCAGGTCCAACCGGTGGCTTGTTGCCATTGCGAGAATTCTGCTTTGGTCCTGCACGTGGCTCGCCTTTCGTCTAATCTGCGGTAGGACTGGATGACGTCTTCATCAGTGGTCAAAACCAATTGGCTGTATTTGGTCGTGCGGTGGTCACGATGTCGTGGTTGTCGCCTGTGGGTGGTCCTGAGTGGATGTTGGCGCATAATATGCAAAATTTGGTACCAGAATCACCTTTGGAAGACCAAATCTGCTTATGGGCACCGCCGTCTGCCAGACATATGGCCCACCGGAAATGGAGCCGGACATCGGAACCTGGGCCATGTGGGGATTTCAACACAAACCCTGCCAATGGTTCCACGTGGGCATTGGCGAAAATGGTTTCCAAGATCTTGGACATGATCTGGCAGATGCCGCCCTGGACATGGCTCACGAAGTTGGACCTTCCAAGAGAGATGGTCAGCCAGAGGTCCTCGTGGTGGAGGAATTGGTCCATCTCCCTGAAGCTGGCATAAATGGCCCAAAATTTACGTTGGGCAGGTCCTAAGACGTTTCCTGGTATCACCTCATCTGCATAAAGTATAAGTTGCCATGGCTTGGAGACGGATGATGGGTTGGCTCGGTGCTTCCTTTGGATCAGATCATGGAAGCTTCCACCCATCTGGAAAAGACTGGCCAGGTAAACCAAGAGGTTGGCAAAGTACATGGTGACTTTGGCACCATCATCGGTGGTGACCTCTGCTTCTTGGATCAAAGGACCCAGTAGCCCACCATGGCAGCTCTGTAGAAGCTCCTCCCTGGCTTTCCGCTGGTCATTGGAAGAGCTCTTCTCTGGGAGGCCTTGTTCCTTGGCGACTTCCACAAAAGCAGCCAGTGCACTTTGGGAGTGACCTGGCAAAGCAGCTTTGAAGGTCAGCAGCTGCTGCAGTTTGCTCTTCTTCTGTGGAGGTTCCATGGCCAAAAATGGCTGAGAGTGGGTTTGGGGGCAAGGGCAGTGGCAATGTGCTTTGCTTCACATGGGAATCAATGGTATGTGTGCTATATGGATGAAGGCTGCATCCCTGTCTATATAGGCTGTGGATGTCAGACTCACATGCATGGACCTCTTCGTGGGAGAAGTCTGGAACCTTCGTTGCTGAAGCGATGGCGGGCACAGTGCGTCAACAAAGACCTCGGAAGTGCATATATACACAGAAACAGCATGCTGCAGGATGGCCACGGCATGGCTTCAAAGAATCACTTTGTCCAAAGACATGCAGGCGGTCTTTTTGCTCGTGTCGGCACGGTGCACCCTGCCTGGGCTGTTGTGGCTTCTTGCTACCCTGCACCTGGGCCCCTTGGTGCTGCCCTGCAAGAAAACAAACTGCCTGGAACCATGCCTGGCACTACTTCTTGGGAGCCTTCTTCATGGCCTTGTTGGCTTTGTGGGCCTCGATGTACTCCCTCCAAGCTTGGCGGCCGTGGAGACGGGTGCCCCGAAAGTTTGGGTCCCAACAACTGGAGCATCCCTTAACATTACCACGACAGCGGATACATCCGTAGAGGATCTTTGTGCTGCCGCCTTTGGCGGCGGTGGCACCTTTGCCAGCCTCATGGCCGTTGCAGGTGGTGCCCTGGTTCGCCGAGCTTTGTCGGGTAGACATGGCTGCTGCTGGCCGCTTCATATGCTGTTTCTTGGGCTTCTGGTCGGCCTGGCCGTCCTCCTTGGCCTTCTTCTTCTTGTCGGCCTTGGCATCCAGCAGCTTCTGGAACTGCTCCTGCTCGTACTCCTGCAATGTCTTGGCGTCCTTGCAGGGTGAAATGCTGCAGAACAACCCCGAATAAGCAGTATGGAAGGAAACTAAACAAAAATATACACGTGTCCTGCTTGGCACTGTCTTCCTTGGCAGTCGTCTCCGTGGGAGCTGCTTCGACTCTGGTCGTGGCTTCAGGAGGCGGGCTTGCCGGAGGAAGTGGCAAAGCAGCGGCAGATGCTGTGCTCTGGCCAAAGACCTGGCCAGGGGCAGTTGTGCTGGCAGCACTCTGGCTGTGGGACTGGACCATGCTTCGCGGCGACAGCCAAGGCAACACTGCTGTTGCTGCGGCGGTGGGCCCTTGGCTTCCCTGCAGAGTGGCTGTGCCTTGTGTGGCTGCTTGGGCTTGGATGCCATGCCGCAGCTTCAGCATTTCCAGCTCCTGGTCGAAGCTTAAGGTGGAGCCCTGAGGTGTCGCTGGAGGCCGCTTGGACCTGCACCTGGTGCCGCCGGCCAATGAAGCATGGGTGCTTCGAAGAGGCACCTCGGGGACGAAGACGTAGAAATGTCTACATGCATGCAAGAAACAAATGCAACACGGAACAGATCCAAGTTATGCAACCAAGGGGCTTTCTTCAAAAATGGAGCCAGGCATGGGTCCTGCAGATCTGGCTGGTCGCCTGGACCATAGGCCTTGGAGAGCCAAAGCTGGCCCATCTCTGATGGATGGTCTGGATATCTGCTGGCGCCGGGGCAATTGCTGCTTGGCAGGGACTGGAAGATGATTCCGAAGTCCTGGACTGCCGAGTTGATGGCAGCTGCCGAAAGGCTTGGCTTGCCTTGCGAAGCTTGCACCATCAAGACAATGGCGACCGCTTGGCCCTTGGTGCATTCTTTTAAAGAATGCAGTCCCATGGCTCGGAGTCTTTTGGCTAAGAGCTCCAGCTGGTCCGTTTGGCTCGTGAGGGTGGACAAAGCGACCCAGTCTGGCCTGGTCAAGTATGGACACAGCCGCTGGACGGACTGGCCAGTGTTCACCAACTTGAGCTGGGAGCCGGTGTTCATGGACAAATTCTGGATGGTGTCCAGAATCTTTGCTTTCATGGCCTCTGGCAGTTTGGAAGCTTCGCCGGCCTTGGCAAGCATTTGGCAGATGCTCTCCGAGGACCAGGACTGGAATCCCTGGATCTTAGCCATGAAGGTGTTGGCCATGCTCTCGGTGACTGGTGAGTCTGGCAGCATCTCGGCCAGCTTCTGGAGATGAGCAATCTCCTCGACGAAGTCTTGGCACCCGTACCGCTGCATGGCCCTGAGAAGCACTGGCTGCTCACACTGGCCTGGTCGGGCTGAATGGCCTAAAAGGCTGCAATGAAGAAAGCATGGGAAACAAACACAAAGGAATGCGACTTGAAATGAAGTTCAGAGAGAGATATATATATATATAGTATAAATATGTGTTCATGGCCAGTTGGCTGCTTCGAAAAATAGGGTGCTGGCCACATGGCTCGCAAAGCATGGTATGGCCGATTGGCTTGCATGCAGATCATGGCAGAGCACTGAAAGCTTTCTTTTTGGCAGCGACCACTGTGGCAGCTGTGGTTTCACGTGGTTTGTCTGGAAGAAGCCATGGTCGTCCTTGGTCCTGGCAGGAGCAAACTGCATGGGTCATCTTTGTGAATGGACACACTGGCCTTGTGGTCACTGGAGACTTCTGTAGCGATCTGGCATGGCCGTTGGAGTGGTGGCCCCAGATCTCTCCATCTGGTCCAGTTGGTCCTGGACCCAGGCCCCGAACTTGGGCTCCCCCATGTACCTTGGGCCAAGTGGTTGGCAGGCTTTACCACTGAATGGCTTAAATGGCAACAAAAAAGATTGGGAGGTTTCCGGATCAAGCCTATGCTGCATGCTGTTATTGTTATTGTAGAATGAAAACTATGGAATCTATATCTGGTCGAGCTGCCACTGGATTTGTCTCTGGGCTCGTCCATGGTCGTCCTTGGCAATGGCTTTGGAAAGCCAAAGGCACTTCTGGCACCATGTTGGCGAACCACTGGCAGTCTCCAGTTGGGTTGCCCCGGTGGCGACTTGCTCGTTGGCCTCTTGGATGAAAACACTGGCCAGCTCTTGGGCCCTGGTCCATCTCTGGTTGTGGAGCAAGATGGCTAGCCAGCCAACCTTATGTTTCCAGCCCGTGCTCTTGGTCTTGCTGTGGCTGGTTCCTGAAATGCCTTGGCTCCACGGAACTGGCTCTGCTGGTGGTGGCCCCGGTGGTGGACAGGCCCACTTTGCTCGCAGCATGAGAGGTTTGGCTTTTGGTGCACTGGAGCTGGACCTGGCCTCTGATTGTGGCGGTGATCTTGGTGGGGTTTGGGCTCGTTGGAGCAGGTTGATCCCTCCCACTGGTGGGGTTGTTGGCGGCGGTGGTGTTGGGTTGTGGGATTGGGGTTGGAGGGGTGCTGAAAGGGGTGGAAATGGTGGACTTGGCTGGGGGTGGTGTCATTGGAACCTCCTCATGCACTGTCTGTGGCCTTCGGGTGGGTGGGTATTTGAGCTTGGGTTTGGGTGTGATGGTGGTGCTGCCTGCTGGCGGTGTGATGGGTGTGGTGCCGTCTGGCGGCGGTGTGCCGGGTGTGGTGCCGTCTGGTGCCGGTGTGTTGGGTGTGGTGCTGCCTGGTGGCGGTGTCATGGCCGTGGTGCGGTGGAGTGTGTGGGAGGGGCTGTGCTGGTGTGTGGGTGGCGCTTTGGACGGCAGCTTGGGGCCCATGTCTGGGCCACTGACAGGGGCTTTGGGCTGGATGGTTTGGATGTATTGGGCGCTTGGTTGAAGCTGCTGTGGGGCAAAGGACACTGGGAGGCCACTGCTGGCGGGACACTGGACTGGTGGTTTGGGTGCTGTGGGTGCGGTGGCAGCATGGCAAGCGGGGATTGGCCATGTTGCGGGCGAAGTGGCGGGGGGGTGGAAGGGGATCCTTGGTAGGAGTGGATTGGTGGTGGGGAGAAGAGGTGGCCTCAAAGCAGGTGTGTGCCAGTGCTGGCACAAGTGGCCTGGGCCGAGCATAGCCAGTGCATGGGTTGGGGATTGGGCATGGGTTGGGGATTGGGACGTGGAAGGGCCATGGCATTGGGGGGACGGGTTGGGCAATGGGGGGTTTGAGTTTGGGCGGAGGTTGGGCTGTGGTCTGCTCGTCGAAAGGTGTGACGGGTGATGGCGGGGCTCCTGGCTGTGTGGGGCTGGCTTCGGTGGGAGCTTCCGGGGATGGGCATCGCAGAGGGATCTGGACCGTTGGTTGCCCTGGTGGGCCTTCTTCTGGCAAGGTTGGGTCGGCCAGCTCCTCTGTGGGCACCTCGGTGGGGTGCTCGCTGGGGCTCGTTGGCACCTCCGTCGGCGACGTGGCCATGGCTGGCACTCTGGAGGACGACTGAGTTTATGTGGAAATATTTGATGATGTTTATATGGTGGCTGTTATGTATGTAAAATGGCTAGATTCAGAATTTGAATCTAAATGCGGATATCTGGTAGTAAGATTCAGATTCTGAATCTTGGAGAATCTTAGATTCAAAATTTGAATCTAACTACCAGAATCTGTGAATTAGATTCAAATTCTGAATCTACTATATTTCTTACTTTGGCAGTATGGTGACATACAAAACTTCTGTCTGTGGCTTCCTACAGTGGTTCGAGCACTCTGGGCTGCTCCGAAGAGCAAAGATTCTGGCAACAACTGTGGTCACGTACCTACCTGGGCTGACAAAAGGGACGGTGTGGTATGGCCAATTGGCTCCCTACAATGGCGGTGCAAACAGTCTGGCATGGCCACATGGCTCCCTACAATGGCTTGGCTTGCTGCTACGAAGCTTGGGTGTTCTTGCAGAAAGTTGGCTGTTTCAGGAGTTGGATTTGGTGGCTTTTGCTTCAGGGCCTGGCATAGGAATGGCGCTTGGAGCTCTCGGGTTTCGCAGGTTTCGGCTTTGGGGTTCATGGGTACATCGTTCTGGGTTTATATGGGGTCTGGGGTTTGGGGTCTACTGAAGTGAACCGGCACTATGGATCTCCACTTCTATTTCAGACCCTAAACCATGAAGCTTATAGACCCCTATCGGAATGGATGCTGGTCTCAAGCTTGGTGCCCCTGTTGCTGCTGCTGTGGCCGTGGCCAGCTGTCCTTCTTGGTCTTCCAGTGTGCAGCTGCTGCTTGCTCTGGTTGTGACTGCTCATGCTGCTGTTCTTCTTCTGCCTGTTTCTGTTGGTGCTGAGTATATGATACATGGCTTACAAAGATATCTTCATTACAATCAGAATCTAATATACAAACAAGTTACTCCAGACAAATCATTTCTATATATGTCTCTATATCTGTACAAAACATGTATGTGTCCTTCCATGGATGTTCACCCAAATGGTCTTCTGAACATATAGAAAAAAGCATACATCTGTGCAGATATAAATATATAACCGACAAAAAAAATAACACATGTGATGGCCTTTGTGGCTTGGCATGTGACAACCTGCTGCTGGTATGGCCATGGAAGGCTTCTGGAGTTCAAGCACCCTTTTTTTGGCACGGCTTGGAGATGCTGCTGCTGGCCTGCATGGTGCAGGCTGGGTCCTTCAAAAAAACCAATGGCCTCCATACCTTTGCAGCCATGGCCGACCTGGGCCGTCTGGAGAGAGGCCCTGGTGGCATGGAAGAAAGTGGCCCATGGTGCCTGGTTGCTGGTGGTGGGTGGCCCCTCACCACCTGTAGACGAGGCCTGCTCCTCCCGCCAAGCTGGTGATCCATGGGGAATCACACTGGGTGCACTTGGCATTGTGATAGAGCTTCCAAAGAAAGATAGTGGAGCGGTGGCATACCACACACCGCAGCATTACGTGCGGCCCGATGGGCTCCTCTGGTGGAAGCATGGCACTGCTTGGGAGGGCCGTCACTGTCCCCTGTGGTGGAGGCTGGACGGGCTTGGAAGAGACGGCCGTGGAGTCCGTGGAGTCGTGCTTTGCTGCCGGCTTCTTGGCCCTGGGCTTGCTCCTGGTCGTGGCCTCCTTGGCAGCCGCTGGCTTTTTGACTCCTTTGACCATGGCGGCACTGGAGTGGAGGCTTTGGCTAGCTGTGGGCAGCTCGCTATATGGCCAAAAGAGGCTGCAGCGGAACGAAAAAGAGAGACGAACATGTGTGCCATGGCATGCCTGGCCACTTGGCTTTCAAACAACAAACTCAATGGCCTGGCATGGCCACAACGGCTCAGGCAATCGAAACTGGAGGCGTTTTTTTTGGCCGCTGGTGCACAGCTGCTGTGCTTGGGTTTCCGGCAGCCTTCGTGGTCTTCTTGGTCTTCTTGGTCTTGACGAATGGTCTGTGTTTTGGCAAAAGCTGTGCTCCTGCAGCATGGACCTGCCTTGCATGGCTCTGCACACAGTCTGGTATGGCCATTTGGCTCCCTAGAATGGAAGTGCAAACAGTCTGGCATGGCCACTTGGCTCCCTGCAAAGGCTTGGCTTCACCCTACGAAGCTTGGGGGTTCTAGAAGAAAGTTGGCGGTTGGAGGACTTGGATGGTGTTGGCTTTGCTTCAGGGCCTGGCTTAGAAATGGCGCTTCGAGCTCTCGGGTTTGGGAGGTTATGCTTTGGGATGTAAGGGTATATTCTTGTGGGTTTAGGGTCCAGGGTTTAGAGTCTCTTAAGGTCAAACTGCACTATGCATTTCCACTTCTATTTCCGACCCTAAACCCAAAATGCTGAGACGTGACGGCATGGCATGGTCCTATGTACACTTGGCTTTCGCACAACACAGCAACTTGCCTGGCACGGCCACAGTGGCTACATGTCCCTCGTATATAGAAACAGGACAAAGCTCTGGATTTTCTGCTCTGGGCCTGCAACTCTGGCTGCTGTGCAGCGAGTTCATGTGGCCTGCATTGACCTCACATATGCGGTCCGTCTTGAAGAGCCTGGGCCTGTGATGGCCATGTTTGGCTTTAGCAATCACGACAAATCCCTGGCATGGCCATGCAGGCTGGGATGTGCATGCACTCGTCGAACTTGGCATGAAGTATAACAAAGCAAGCATGACATGGCCCCTGAAGGCTCACTTGCTCCAGGAGAGTCCTGCTACATGTACTTTTCCTCGCAAACAAGCAGAGTGCATGGAAGTCTGCATCAACTGGTGCGGTACCTTCTATGGAAATCCTTGGGCAGAGCACATTGGCCCCCCCATGGCTCGTAGTTGGGGTCCGCCCACATCATCTGCCACTCCTCCCAGCCACGGCCGTACTCCCAGGGTTCTAGAGGCGGAAGATCTGGCTTCTCGGTCTTGGAGTTGGCTGCTGGCTTCTTCTGGGCTTTCGCCTTGCACACAGGTGCTGACTTCTTCTTGGCCTTCGCCTTCCTGCTCTGGGCAGCTGCCTTGTGGACCACCTTCATGGCTTTCATGGGGGCAGCAGGCTTCTTGAAGACCATGGCTTTGGGCATGGTGCAGGCGGAGGAAGCTCTTGGGAAGAAGTGGCTGGATCAAGCAGACAATTACAGACATGGTATAGCCATGGTGGCAGGCTAGAAAGCAGAATCGGTGCTGGGACAGCCACAGGAGGCTTGCTCAAGTCACCTGGATCCAAGAAGGTGCTTGTTTTTGCCGCAACAGCCTGGTCCCTGCAGCTCTGCAAAACTTGGAACCCTCAAAACTCCTGCAGCTCTGCATGGTGCAAGGATGGATCCCATGTGCATGGCCCATAGAGGCTGGGTCAGCCCTTCCTGGGCTTTTTCTTGGCTGAAGCCGACGTGGCTGCTTCCTCCTCGACCTTCTGCAAGATTTGCTCATTGGCTTGGATCTTCGCAGGGTTATGGAGGATGGGCACGGTGCATGGCCCCTGCTTGATCGTAGTCAAGACCATGTTGCCCTCATCCTCGCCCTCTGCTGTCCTGCACCAGAAAAATGGCACGATGGTGCCCTCTGCCTGGAACTGGAGGTCCTGCTTCCAGCTTCCAATGGCCCAGTCATGGCCGAAGGCCTGAATGGCCAGCTTGGGCGGCTTCTGGCCTGTCTTCACTTTGCTGATGGAACCCAATGGAACCAGCTTGAGCTTTTTGCTGGCAATGGCTTTCTTGGCATACAGTGCCTGGGGACTGGAAGCCATGCAAAGGAGTTCCAAGTCCTCGACCGACTGCTCCTGGTAGCATTGGTGGAGTGCCGTGACCACAGCTGCCTTTTGGAAGTCCTCCTGGGCCATGGCATGGCTGGATGGGAGTCCCCTGGTTATGATGTCGGCTGGGCCGATGGCTGGCATGGAGTGGCGGGAGACCCGCCACTTCCCCAGCCCCGCCAGCGGCACATGGGCTGTCTCCGGTGCCTGGAGCACTGGCCTGTGCTCCAGGGTCCCACCCTCGTTGTTGATTTGCAGGAGCTGGTAGACCTTGGCTCCGTGCTCCTTTGGCAAGATGTACCTTGGTTTGTGTATGGAATGTATCTACAGCAGAATCTTATGAGGGAACAGACATTAAAACAGCAAAACTCCTATGTGCAATCATGGGCACTGGTCGCCCACCTTGATGTGGGTGTTCTGGAGCAAGGTGGCTTCCCATGGCTGGGCAGAGACTGCATCCTTGATGGTCTTTGCCTCTGCAGCTGGGGTGGCCTGCTTGACCTTGGAAACGTCCTGGGTGAAAAGGTCGAGAATCTGGGCCAGGGACTCCAGCTTCTGCTGGGCATCAGGGCCAAGCTTTTCCTTTTTGGTCAGAAACAAGATGGCTCTGACGCAAAACTTGCCGAAACACTTGTAGAGATGGTTGCTGCCGGCATTGGTGCTGGTGCCTTCTGGAAGCTGGCTCTGGACCAGTTTCCAGGAATCCGAAAGCATGGACTCCGCCGTCCTGACGGACTCCATGTTCTGTGGCGACGACAGTCTCTGGACGTCGGCTCTGGTGAGGAGTCGTGCGAAGCCGTCTTGCTGTTTGGTGGATGTGCACTGGGTTGCCCATAGAGCTGTGCGGAGCAATGGGTAAAGGTTGCCAGGGTCTGGGAAGGTGGTGTGCGACAACGCCTCCATGAAATCCTGGCCCATCATGCACGTGGTGCCGTAGGTGGAGGAGAAGTGGGAAAGGAATTTCAGCAATGGAAAGCTTGTGCCTCCAGAGTATCTCGAGACATAATGCCCTATGGCTGGGAGGCTCTGCCTGCAGGCAACTTCGCCGCTGGCAACGGACTGGATTGCCGACTCCAGACTGGCTCCCATTTGCACTTGAATGGCTATTTGGCAGGCTGCTTCCAACTCGCTGGTGGCTCTGCCAATGGCATTGCCAGAGTTGGCTCCGACTTGGAAGAACTGTGGAAGGCTTGGCATGGCTTCTTCCACACTGGAGGCCACCACATGCCACCGCCACCCGGTCTGGATGGCGGACCAGACTGGGTCTGTCTTGGGCACGGAGATGGCTTTGCCACTGGGATCCGTGGTCCCATGCTCCAGGCATCTCAAGAATGCCGTGGTGTGGCTGCTGGCAAGGGATAGGTATCCTCAGTGGCCAATGTATGTCTACAATATACATTTATCCGCAAATTGTAAATGGATTGGATATATAGAGAAAAGGAAACCAATTCTATGTGTCATCTGAGTGGCCCTCTGCTCCACTGACTGGGGCCAGGGAGCCCTTGCTCTCCTGGACCAGCTGCTGGTTCCTCCAAACCTGCTGCTGGCGCTTTTGGGGGTCCGTGGACATCTGGAGACAAATGGACCCTTGGAGCAGATGCACTTGCAGGCCAACTGCCAAGAGTTGGTGTCCCTTGGCCCAAACGTCAAAGTGGGACACCATCTGCCCTCCCCGGTTGGAGGGGTGGCAAAGAACTTGGCTTGGAACCAAGGTCTGCTGCTGGCAGAGGCCATGGTGCTCCAGCACCTGCAAGACCTTGGTGACTCTGGTGTTCACTGGCTCGCGGCCATTCACAATGGCCTCCACCTCTTGGACCACAGCTGGAGGGACAGCCATGGCTTCTGGCTTCTGTGCGGCTGTGGCCTTGTCTGGTATATCCTATCTGGAATTCAAGTGTGGCTGTGCCGGGCAACTTCTTTCTGCTCGTCTGGAACTGCTGGATTCTAACCACCTGCATATATATCTGTCGGGTTCAACAGTGGCATGGTTCTGCGACCATGGATATGCATGGATGGCCTATACTGGCTGCAGGCAGACGATAAAGCAAACAAAACTGTATGCATCCCTTCAACACTTGACACTTGCAAAACTGTTCTGCAGCAAGCCTTTTCCTGCGAAGGCCTGGCAGAGTCTGGAAGAGTCACTCCTGGACTGGTCGTGGCTACTACCTGGCTTTCTTCTTGTAGCTTCTTTTGGCCTGGCCGAGGACTTGGGCCGTATCCTCATCATTGCGAATGGTCTTGATGATGGTCTCGATCTGGTGCTGTTCGAGTTGGATGGTGAGATCGCACCTCCTTGGCCTCTTGCCACTCATCAAGCAGGTGACTTTGGAACCATTGATGTCCATGGCAACTTCTTCTTCTTGGTTGTCTGGAAGAGACCTCTTTCTGGTCGACTTCTTTCCTGAGCCTGGCTCTGGAGCATCGAAAAGTTGCTCTGCTGGTGTTGCTGGTTGGTCGAAGCTCTGGTTCCTCTTCTTGATGAGATTGGCCATGGCCGTAGAACCCGACAGACTGGCATTCTTGTCGGGTCTCTGGCCTGTGAGCAACTCAATTATGGGTTGGGAAGTGGGCCGAAGTTGGAGCCACTGTTTGTCCTTGGACAGCTTCACCAGATCCTTGGGGATGAGGATTGGCCTCTCCGACTCGTACTTTATCTGGATGGCCGCACGAATTTCCACCATGCTTGGAAGCTATGGTGGACGTGGAAAGCTGTAGCTGGCACTCGCTATGGCCGGGTGGCTGCAGCAAACATACCATGCAATACAAAGACATGAGCACACTGCTATGGCCGTCTGGCTCCCATGATCACACACATGCAATGCCAAATACAAAAAATCGAACAACAACTCTGATAAATTATTTGCTAAAAGCAAACAACATATATCTCTGGCAGTCCATACTATAATCTTCAAAATCAATGATAACATTCAGCAAAAACTTCGATTCCATTCTAAAACCCATGATTTCTTATCTTATACCTTCAGTGCACTCGACGAATTATGCACCACAAATCAGAATACATGTCATTGAAATATTACATCTCCATGTATGAATTTCGTATTCTTAAAGCCTATATTTCAACATCCATAACTCCATGTAACTCACCCTAACTTTTATAAAAGGTTAAGTTAATTATGTTACTTAGCTAACAAAATATTAACTTTAGTAACATAACATAAAAGATATAAGTATTATAGGAACATGTAATCACTTAATAGACGGTTAACACTCACTTATAACAGTTTAATAACTAGGGTACAACTCCACATAACTATGTTAACCACTTATAAAACAACCAGGATTCCAAGTATAGTCACCCTATCGAGCACTACTAGAACACAACGGTCGACACCGTCGACACCCCGTGAATGGGTTCTTGCTGTCTAGGCCCAGGGCCGTTTCAGCCGTTTGGATGACGGTGGAGCCTAACAGTCGAAAAAGCGCAGTCGGCCGGATTTGGCGTCATGGGGTTGCGGGTTCAAGGCAGATTAGGTTGTTGCAGGTCTAGGCCTGTAGTGTTTGAAGTTCTTTGAGGTCTTTAATTACAGACGGTCAGGGTTCAGGCTTTAGGACATCTTTAGGTCTCAGCCGGCTCAATGCCCTCCGTCTCCAAACCGACGCTGAGGGCAGAGCACCATAGCAGAAGCCCGCGGGCCCACAAGTGACATAGGGACTTCAATAATTCGGAAAGGGATTTACGGTATACCGGAGTATAGTAAGGACAAGAAGGGGATGCCGTTGTACCCTAAACCCTAAACCCTAAGCCGTTGTTACTTGTGCCGACCCCTACACTACTGACTACTGACCGAGGGACTGGGAGTCGGAGGTCGGAACTTCAGAGTTTAGGGCTTTTCGGAACCCCAAAATGCAATGAACTCCTGCGTACATCTGGGTTTCGGTTGGAGTTGAACAGAAACCCAATTCTATGAAACCTAGGTCCATGAAGCACATCATTGCAATCAGAAGAGAATATTAGCTAGCGGAGTCTGTGCTTTGCGGTGCTCGGTAGATACGTGCAAGCGCGGCTCTATTGGGGTTCTGGCACTCTCTACTGAGATATGCTGTTTCTCCACTGAAAGGGACACACCATCAGAGTAGGGCCGCATTGAACCTCTGTAGGAATGTTCGCCACCACCATCACGCTAAACCCCGACCCTGAACCCCAAACCCTAAAGCCTACAGTGTCGCGAAGCAGCCCCGCTTGACTTGACTTCTCCCCCTTCGACAGGGGATGCTGGGCTTGCTGCCTTCCTGCGGAATGGAGATGTCCTGGCGAGTGTTGTTCAGTGGTTGCTATAGAAGCCTAGACAATTCGTCACATTCCCTTAAAAGCTCGTCTAAGGCCTCTACATTCGGATCTAGGGTTACCGGAATCTAGGATTAGGGCCCGAAGCCCCAAACCCGACACCATTAAACCTGATCAAATGGACAACCTTGTACTTTGCTCCCCAACCATTCGAATCCAAGCCCTCTACGCTTTCATGTGTCGGTGCTTAAAGACTCCTTCATCCCGGAGGCTGAGAAGGTACCAACTAACTTTTAATTTTGGCTTTAAATATGGGAAATAGCTCTACTAGAATTCAATCCTTTACCTTTGGGGCAGAGGAACTCATCAACCAGGATAGCGATCGTGAAGAAGCGCAGGAGTCGTGCTGATGCATCCTATTCAGGCCAAGGTAATCGTAGTCGCAGTAGCAGTACAAGGCCGGTGCAATAACGCGGAGTCACGCCTCACGCCAGGAGCTTCTGAAGATCTATTCCAGCGAGTGCACCATTGCAGCACGGAAGGCCTTGCGGACGTTCAGGGTTATATAGGGTGTTTTGTAAGAAAATTCGTCTGAAGTTTGCGAGGATAACTCTAGGGATTAAGGGCTTAGGATGGTGCAGGGTTTGAGGCTTAGGGGGCCCTTGTGCCTAGGAGAGATGGTGATGTTTGTTGTCCTGGTCATTGCGAATCCCAGCCCTCCGAACTCTCAAACCCCAGACCCTGAAGCCTCTACCTCCTCTCGAGGACGAAAGGCCTGAGCCTAAAGCCCCAGGACGCCCTGAAACCTTGAATCTCTAGAAACATTACAAGACCCCTTCAGCACTCTGAATGCTTAGAAGAACCAGCAAGCATCCGTGATGCAACCTTTATGTAGCTCTTCTGGAACCAACCCTCACGGAAGCCTTCTAGAATTCCTCTCGGACCCTTGAAGCCCTGCAAATCTCAAACCCTACAACCCTATAGTACCCTTTCTAGCAACCCTTCAAGAAGCCTTATAGATCCCTTACAGGAGGCCAAAACCCCAAGCTTAGACCCAAACCCTAAACCCTAAACCCCTAAACCCCGAAACCCTTAATGCCTAAACCCTAAACCCCTAAACCCTAAACCCTAAACCCTTAAACCCTAAACAAGGTTCGACCCACCGCCGCACTTTCGCTTGGCAGGTCAACCAATTGGTGGAGCGATGCCTCCTCGAGGCTGCCGAGGCAAACGGGTTTCTTAAAGTTTAGGGGTACCTTTAGGGGCCCCTATGTCTTAAAGTTAGGGGTACCGTAATTTCCCTTAAAGGGGTCCTGAAAGGGAGCAAAATGGGCTCTGTAATGGGGGTTATTGTGGGTTTCTGAAAGTTAAGGGGTAGCTTGTTTTGGGGTCCTTATAATCAGGATCCTACTCTTTAGGGTGCTATACTAGGATCCCTATTTTCGGAAACTCCCAGATATGATTAGGGCTTCTTAAAGTTAGGGGTACCTTATTTTGGGGTCCTTAGAATCAGGATCCTACTATTTAGGGTACTATGTCAGGGTTCTTAAGGGATCAGGCAAATGGGCTTCTTAAAGTTAGGGGTACCGTAGTTCCCTTAAAGGGGTCCTGACAGGGATCTATAAGGGTTCTATAATTGGGATTATTGTGGGAGTTTCTGAAAATTAGGGGTGCCTTATTTTGGGGTCCTTGTAATCAACTATTTAGGGTACTGTACTAGGGTCCCCTATTCTACGGGAACTCCCAAACAGGTTCCTGAAAGGGAGAATAGCTCCTTCAAGAATTCCTGTAAGGGTTCCTTTCAGGGTTTCTTTGAGGGTTTGGGGTTTTGGCGCTCCTTTATAGGAGCTGAAACATGGAAAGAATAGGGTTCCTGTGAGGGTAGCTTTGAGGGTCCTCTTTTGTACGGGTTCCTTCGAAGGGTTCTGAGCGGGTGCTATGCGGGCAACAATACCGGGTATCATAAGGGTTTAGTAAGGTTCCTTTCAGGTTCTTTTAAGGGTTCCTGTAAGGGCTTTATGGTCGGGAGGCTTAGATTTGAGTTTTGGCAACAAGGTTGAAGGGTTGAGTCTACAGGCGTTGGGTTTAAGATATACGCTACTCAGTTTAGGGTTATATATGTTTGGTTTTGGCGTGGAGGGCACGATGGATGAGGCTGTGCCATTCGCCTGCATGCGTTCCGCAGCGGTAAGTTTCACTGCGGGAAGATTCCAGACTCCTCACATGGACCCTTATGGAACCCTATCCCCCTGTATCCTCAACCCGTGACCCTCGTGTCCGTTGAATTGAAGTTGGGCGGTCCACCCCGGGTTTGTTTAAGTTTCGCAGGTCGCCATTCTTGTCCCTCCCACTGGACTCGATTTAGGGCGTCCGTCAGAAGCCCCGCTGACAAAACGCTGACTGCCCGTACATCCCAAGCACCATTCTGGAGTTTCCGAGAATAAGGGGGATCCTAATAAAGTACCCTAGATAGTAGGATACCCTTATTACTAGGATCCCAAAGTAAGGTACCCCCCTGTTCTAGATCCCTTTAAGGACCCCTTTAAGGAACTCCCACTTCTGAAGGATAAGAAGGAGACGTTCTACATCGAGGTGCCGCCGCCTTGAAGCCCCGAGGGTGCCGATGGTAGGGTTGGTTTAGGGTTTAAGGTTTAAGGTTTAGGGTTTAGGGTTTAAGGGGGGTTGTGGGGTGTCGGGCCTTTAGCTGCCAGCTTTCAGGCACTCGGTCTTTATCCATCCAGAACCGTAGTCATCACCATCATATATATATATATATATATATATATATAACTAATTATGTAGATACACATTATCCATTACATATATATATATATATATATACATATCTATATTATGTATTACATCTTGCAAGTTTTGGTGCCATCGGTCCTCTGAACACCCTCAGGGACGTCCCGAAACATCCGGCGGAGCTCGGCCCTCCGACCCCAAGAATCCTCAAGCCTTGGGTTTACGGTTTAATATGGGGTTCCTTTAAAGGCGTCTCGAAGGGCTACTATAAAGGGCTCTTGTAAGGATGTCGTGTAGGGGCCTCAACAATTACCAATACTGTTTTGGGGATTCCTTATGATAACGATGGCATAATCCAACAGCCCTCTGCTAATTTTTAAGCTCCTGTATTACGCTGTTTAGGCATCCCCCAAAAAACTGCTGGGAGCCTAAGGCTCTGTGTAAATCCTGAACCTTCCAAATGCAACACTTCCATGAAACGCTCAGATCATGTTCTTGGCCCCAAGCCCTCAACCCTGAACCGCAGCAGTTGTAATGCAGTAATATAGGGGCCTTAATGACTACCTATGCTATACGTTTGGGGGTTCCTTATTATAGTTATAGTACAGCGGGCCCCCAAGACCCTACTCTAATTCTTAAGGCCCCTATAGTAGTGTGGTCTGGGGCATTGGGTTCGAGACTTTACATGCTCAAGAGCAGGCTTCCGAAGTCGAAGCTTGAACCCTAAATCCGAAACTTTCCTCCGAACAACGGGGCCTTAAGAATTGCCTATAGTTCCTTATTATAATTTTAGCTTGATGGTCCTTAAGCCCAGACTTTACAAGCCTTAACGATCAGCTTTCAGCGACTCTGGTATTAGCCCTCTGAGTAGCCCTTCCAGCTCATACTAGCCTACACTGGTACAGTAACCTGCACGCTAGCCTTTACGTACCTTTACATGACTGTGTAGCCACTTTTGGTGTTGAGCCATGGCCCTGCGGCGGACATTCGGCCCAGTGATGCAGACGGCGACAGCCACGCCCTCCAGCGCCGCAAGGCCGTGTTTGGAATGATTTGGGACCGCAACCCCCGACTAGGACATGTAGCCCTACTTATAGCTGACGTTATCCCTGGCTGGGCACTACTTGGATTGTTCAAAAGGTTTTTCAACAGAATCCGGTGGTGGAGGGATTTTGCGAAGATGGGGGAGTTTGAACCGCACCCATTTGTGAGATCGGAGCCGGCTTTCAGAACACTTCCGCAACCTGAGACATACAGCACGACAACCCTCATTTTTTACTTAGAACCCTTATGTAAAGTATAAGGCTTTGATATAGGACCTTTATGATTTGAATCGGGTTTAGGGTTTGGGATGTAGTAGGCAAGCTCCGCGACCAAGGTAGCAGCAGGATGGGCCTGTGCATCTTCTCGGCAGAGTGCCTTGACTGGAAGCTTCCAGGGCAGAGCAAACCCTAAACCCTAAACCCTAAAACTTAAACCCTGAACCCTAAACCCTAAACCCTAAACCCTAAACCTTAAACCCTAAACCCTAAACCCTAAACCCCTTCGGGTCCATGCTTGCCCCTTAGAGGTCCAGGTCATGAACCCTAAGACTCATGACTCCTGAGACCATGTGGAGACCTGTTCTCCGCACGTTGTCAGAGAAACATACAATATCAAAATATTTTTGAAGCAGAAATGCATGTAAGCAAGCAATAAATACATACAAATCTTAGGCACATACATACATACATACATACACACATACATATGTGTGTAGATATACATATATATATATATATATATATATATGCACACATATACCTGTGCTGTTGTCGCACAGTGCATACGAATACATCGTCGCATAAACGACACACATACATCACAAACACATCGGCTCATATCTACAGACACGCGGACATCATCAAACATGAACAAGTCTCTCTCTCTCTCTCTCTCTTTCTCTCTCTTTCTCTCTCTTTCTCTCTCTCTCTCTCTCTGTCTCTCTCTCTCTCTCTCTCTCTCTTTCTCTCTCTCTTTCTCTATACATATATACACATATAAACACACATGCGATATATATATATATATATATATATATATATACATATATATATATATATACACATGGACAGTTGGATGAACAGACAGATAGATAGATAGGTCGACAGGTAGATAGATAGGTGTGCTGCACAGACAGCAGATCTATCCATCTTTCTATCTATCTGTCTATCTATCGATATAAATATAAATATGTACATATGTATGTGTATCGCGGTAGTCTGTGTGTACCGTTAGATGGTTGTATCGTTGCAGTTCCACTTACCTATACAGCTGCGTCTGGAGGACCCAGTCTGATTTTCTATGCCCTAAATAGACTCCCGGTAGTACCCTTAAAGGGAACCCTATTGTAGAGCTCCGTGGTCCCCTTAAGGGTTGTCGGGTGCAGGGCTGGCCCGAAACCGTCCGGCCTAGACTGGCCGCAAAATTCCTGACCTCAGACCCTTAACCCTAAACCCTAAACTCCCGAACTCCCAGGCGGAGACTCATAAATTCGTTGGGATATATTGCTCTGTCCTATTGCTTTCTCCTACAGAACACGGCCTCACCAGTTCAGGGACATGCAGAACCCTCAAGCCTAAACCGCGAACCCGAAGCCACCGAAATGGGAAACGTGTAGTTGCGAGTCACCCGTATGTCAATGCCCGCAGCCTAGGCCGTCCGTATTCCACGGCACAAAAGGAAGACAGTGCGACGCACGGAGAAGACTTGGCAACGGATGATTTGTTGCTGATTTTACTCCAGTGTTGAAAACCCAGGGTGCAAGGTTCAGAATTCAACATGTGCAGCACCAGTAGAAACACTGGGAGGGCAATCGGGTTGGACCAGCTGCAAGAACCGTAGGAGTATCGGTTCTCCCACTATTGTCGTCGTCGTCGTTACTGCCATCTACATGACGATTTCATCTCCATCATCGTTATATTTATCACCGCCACCATCATCATCATGGTCGTCACCATCGTCATCACCGTCGTCGCAAACATCACGAGAAGCACGACGATCATCTTCGTAGCTGTCAGTCAGCGGCGCCCTCCGTCACGGCGTCATCATTAGCCTCCCCCTCCTCTTCATCATCTTTTTCATCGTCGATCAGCATCAAAACCATAATCATCACCATCATTATCATCGTCATCACCACCACAGTCATCGTCAGTATCAGCATCATCACCATCGTCATCATCTGTTGTACGTCTTACTGAAGATCCTTGTCATCAAGCCCAATTATCAGGGTTGCAGCCTGGTGCCGTCGTTCTCTGGTTACTCCTACCCTAGTGAGAACGACTTGCACTTGACTTGACGACAGCGACAACGACGAAGCCAACGACTTCAAGAATCCAGAGACAGTTTTCTTCTTGACTGCAAACTTGGCTCCGTATTTCAGCATTCAACTTCCTTATTTCCGCATTCAACTTCCTTTTGTCAACATTCAACTTCCTGCCGCTCGTGTTGGGACCTCGGCGCTCCTTCCCAGGAGTGCAGAGATTGATAACTTGTACGAGACGCTGGAACTACAGAAAGGTGCCGAGCAAAGCAGCATTCTGGGCTTGGAGGGCTCGAGACCGGTTCGGGGCCATGCATGAGGTTCAAGGAGACGTAACCGGTGATAGGTTGTGTATTGTGGCTGCGACAGACCTTGGCAGCTTTTTCGCATAGAGTTTTCCACATGGTCTTGAAGGGCTGGGCTTGCGGGCAGACGAGGTGAGATGTAGGTTGCTTGGAGGTCAGTGACCCATTGCATCAGACCTTCGGAGCACATGGTTGACATTGACTTCTTCCCGGTGTAAACATGTCGAGTTTCGAGCCGCTTGCTTAAGCTTTCATGTGACGAACACAGAGCTTGCGAACTCCGGTTCTTCAGAAATCTGCCAAGACCCAAGGCGACTCGGGGTTGAGGAGTTGATTCCTTAAGCCTTACGGGTTCCTTTGCGGGATCTGCAAGGGTTGCTACGGGTCACCGTAAAGGTACTCCAGGGTTCGAGGCGAGGGTTTCGGGTTTGCCTGGGTGTGCTCGTGGTTGCCAGGAAGACGTTGAGATATCTGCTCATGCCAGAAATGAGGAATGAGGGTATGCACGGTTATGACTGAACATCAACATATCCCGGATGAGTTTCATGATTTTCTGGTTGCTACTGCTGCAGAGCCCGTAACCCCAAGCTTCTAAAGCTCTCGGCGACCAACCACAAACCTGCAACCTGAAAGCTGCCCCTAAACCTTAAACCCAAATCCTAAACCCCCTACACCCCAAGCCCCCAAAGCCCTAAAACTTGAACCTTAAGCCATCTGAAATCCCACAAAGTGGAAGGTGCCAGCCCCGAAGAAATCAAAGCGGCCTACAGGCGCTTAGCCAAGGCACGCTCCTTCGGATTCCTTCTTGAGCTGAGGGGTTGTGCAAGGATCTGTAGTGGTGTATTGAGAAATGCGGATTTTCTAGCAGCTTTTTTTCAGATTCGGGTATGAAGGCATTGGCTTTGGGGCAGTTTTTAGGGCTTGAGGTACATGGTGACGGGCAGTATCGGGCATGGGGTTTAGGGTTGAGGCTGACGGTTGCCGTCCCATCAGCGGCCGAAGCCCTAAACACAATGGCTCTCAGATTACAACATTCAGCGGCGAATTTTGTGTCGCCTAAACCCTCAGTCCAATCTCCGTCAATCTCGTCGCCCAAAGGCCCGCAAGGGTTCCAGAGGGAACGATGAAAGACGAACATTGCAGTTTTCAGAGCTTTGATCCTGAGGTTCATAGTGAAGACAGGAGGAAGAGGTCAGGGCAAGGAGGAGGAGGAGGAGGAGGAGGACGACGACCGCGACGACGGCCATGCTGCTGCTGCTGCTAATGGCGGGTGGCAACGGAGATTACAGCAGTGAATGCTACTAGTACTCATTTTTGCTAGCTGCCACGGTTCATTGACCTGAACGAAAGCACTACGGCTTGTGCTGTACTCTTCAAGCAAAATCTGCCCAGACCGCAACCCTAAACCCTAAATCTAAAGTTCTATAGCCCTACATCCTAAAGCCTTGAACCCTCAACCGTAACTCTAAACCCGCCAAAGCCCTGAAGCATTAAAGCCCCAAAGCCATACCAGCAGTGCGCGACAGGAGTGTCATCCCGACTCAGCGGGCCGCCGAGATGCAGCTGCAGCTGAGCGGTTCCAGAAGATCAACCACGCTCCTTGGTATCATGTTGTAAGCGGTCCTATTATGAGGATAACTACAGTAATAACCCATATTAGGGGACTTCTAACCCTACTTATAACTACCCATATAAATGTCATCTAAAGGTATCTAGTACTAGCTTCCGTTATAGGTACTATATGTCATATAGGTAGCATAGATGTCATATGAGGATAACTACGTATTGTAACTATATGTCAGAAAGGGGCAGGATATTTAGTCCTAAGTAGTCTTCCACACAGTTCGTGAAAAGTTGTACCACCTTGTACCACCTTCGACCCCTTAACCAGCCCATCGCCCGACACCATTCAAACCCTCCAACCCGTGGCCCAAAAGTAGATCGGTTTCGTGCGTTCTTTCGTTCGTTCGTGCGTTTACTCCATCGTTGACGCCTCGCTCGACATGTATTTGCGTGAGCATCTCGACGTGGCCCGAACTGAGTGCGGGCGACTTGCCACAGCAGGTGTGATGGGAATATAATGTGGAATGATGGCTTGGTGCCGAGGCACACAACACGCTTCTGCATGTGGGACTCCGACGAATGTACGATCTGCAGCTGAGGCCGGAGGGGAGGGTTGAGGATCTCCATGTAAGGGTTCAGGGATGCCATATTCCCGAAGTGCCCGAAGGAAGCACGGGTTCCAAGAAGTGTGGCCGGATCTTCGGACGCGCCGCCCTGTAACAGTAAAACTTGCAGAGGCTTTAGGTCCTAGAGTAGGCCCTTATTCCCTTTTTAGGGTTCAGGTTCCCTTATAACCCCCTTTCAGCCCAAAAGGGCACACTTTTTATTCCTAGGTTACTCTTATGTCTAGGGCTCGAGAAGCTTCGAAGATAGAGGCCTCCAGCAATCCCTTCGCAGTCCCCAGACTCGTTAAGAAAGCTACTGCCTAAGGTGCACTAAGCCCTACAAAAGGGGCCTTAGTCAGAATCGGGTTCGGGGGTACATTCTACTTATGCTATAATTTTAACAAGGAGCCCCCCCAAAACCCTATTCTGACTACTAAGGCTACTACCTGGGCTTTGGAGTACCATACTGTAATAGTTTCTGTTTAGAGGAGCCATTACGAAATGAACGTTTATACTTTTTACTCCCTGGTTCTTAAAAACCCAAATGAAGGCCCCTACATTATCCTCCTCTCCAAAGGTCCCAGGGAAATTCTGTTGGCAAGCTATGAGCTGAGCCATAAACTCTGAGCCCCAACGCCCAAAACCCTGAACAAAAGAACCGGGGTTTAGGGTTCTTGTGTTCTTTTTTGAAAAGGAGCAAAGACTCCTAAACCCTCACCGAAAAACCGAAAGCCCTAATATAGAGGCCGTAGTAGTTAAAACAGAATTTCGGGGCCAATTATACTATAGTCATAATAAGGAACCCCAAACTAGTATTGGTAATTAATTATTCAGGCCCTTATAGCAACCCTAAACACGAGTTCAAAAAATCCTGGCTCGCAGGCGAAGAGAAGCCTTTGACGCGTGGGCTATGAGATTGCTGGGTTTAGAGTTCAAGGGTTCAGGGGTTTGAGTTTGTGTTTACGGATTCAGGGCTTGGGGTTTTGAGATTTAGGGGTTTGAGCTTTGATCGTGGGTCCGCCTTTCGAGACTCTCACACAGCGTGAATCTGGGGGCGGGGGTTGCCCTTCCCGTATGACTCCTGGACGACCCGATGACTGCCATGAAGCCCATGGCTACGACAGGCACAAAGCAAGCCTAAACCCTAAACATCCCTAAACCCCAAACCCTAAACCCTCCAAAAAACACCTCTAGACCCCGCCGCCTCGAAGCCCGAAAGAACCACTAAAGCCCTAAGCCCTCAAACTCCGAAACCTCGCCCAACCCTGATCCTAAACATTTGTGGCGACGAGAGCCCCAGCCTCCGAGGCCCCGCAGGCGTAGGGTTTGGTATTTGGGGTTTAGAGTTTAGGGCGCCGGGTTTAGGGTTTGGGGGTGTAAGATTAAGGGCTTGGGGTACAAGTACAAGATTTAGGGAATTTAGGGTCTTGGGCTTGGAGTATGGCACTGAGGGTTTTGCGGGCCGAGATTTGAATTTTTTGCCGGGTTTTGGACCTTGAACCCCGAAATCCCAGACACCGAGCGAGTGAACAAAGGCTTTTATCCTACATAAACCAGCGCCCCGTGTTGCCCCCTCCTTTGACTACTAATAATATAGGGGCCTAATAATTACCAACGCTATTTTGGTAGTTCCTTCTTATGAGTAGAGTGTAACGGGCCCCAAAAACCACAGTTTAATTTCTAAGGCACCTAATAGAGAGACCCTACTATAGATCCCTTACCAATGATAGATCCCCCGTTTTATGTATCCCTTTAAAGGAACCCTATAGGGCCCTGTAGTACTACCATCAGGAACCCTGAGATGCCAATGAAATCCCTGGAGCCACAAGATCACCCTAAACCCTACATCCTCAAATCTAAAACGCAACAAGAGCCCAAAAAACATCCTAAACCCCCTAAACCCTAAACCCCAACACGAGCCGAAGACGTGGAAGCATCCAAAGCTCCCAAAGCTGAAGCTTAAAGCGCGAAAGCTTCGCTTAATGGGGAGTACAGGGTTCCTTGAGAGGGCTCTGGGCTCTTCTATTCGGGTCACAATCAGGGGTCTTATGGGGGTGTAGTACCTATAGGGTTCTTATAATTACCAATACTGTTTTGGGGGCCTCTTATTACAATTGTAGCATAATGGTTCCCAAGGCCCCTATACTATAGTACCCTTTGTAGAACCCTTATAAGTATAGTAACCCATAGTAACCAACCGCCCACTCAGGAGCGCTGCGAGCGCATCGAGAATGCGGAGTCGTGGCTCACCAAAGTACTGGCCGGACCAGCAGGCTCCGGGCTGGGTAGTGCGGGGGGGCGGGCGGGGGGGGGTTCGAGGTGCGGAATTTAGGGCCCATATCACGAGTATAGGGCTAGCATAGGGCCCATTGCAGGAGTTTAGGGCTCATTTCAGGAGTTTAGGGCGTGAGGGTTTAGGTTTCGTTGTCAGTTGCCAGAGTTTGCAGCTTTCCGGTTGTAGCTTTTGGATTTTGGGCGTTCAGGGCGTAGTCTTTCGGCATTCGGGTCTTGTACTTTGTCACATCTTGTGCTTCATGACAAGTTATACTGTACTGCTCGATGGGGCTTGGTTCGGAGAAAGCTTTAGATATCTGTCTCCAGATTTGGAAGAGGTGTTTGTGGTCGGTATAGCCCGATACATGAAACTGGTGTTGTCAGAGGGGTTGAAAGCAATTAAGGATTACTTTCTTGGTGCCTTATATTTCACCGGGCATTGACCACATTCGTGACACTCCCATAAGCGTTTGATGCCAACAGAGATTTTGCATGGTCCTGGCAAGCTAGCTGCAACGGCACCTTCACATATGGTCTGGGGTTCAGCGTACAGGCCCAGGCATTCAGGGCCTTTCGGGCCGCGGCTAAATAGTTTGCATCAGCTGCAGACTTTCGTTAGCGTATATACGGTGTTTGCATGCAATTCTGTTGAGATTTCCAGGGAGACTGCTTGGTAACAACGGAGCGACCTTGAATCGTCCATGAAATGGGGCCGAGCGCGATGAAAGCGCAGGTACGATGCTCTTCGCTGCATTTCTGGGTGTTGCTACTGCGACTGCTCTGATGCTGGGTACAATGGGCGGAGAGGCGGGTCGCATGCCGACAAAACCTAAAACACAGTTTACACCATCCCTTGTTTTAGGCGGGACTTTAATCCTTACCACAATGCTGTTTATGAGTATATACTACATCTATGGCGATTATTGTGACGATTACCGTTATGCTTATGCTTGTTACTAGTCTTACTGTCGTTGCTTTTACTTTGTGGTGTTGTTGTCATTCTCATCAGTGTTGTCACTCTTATTCTTATTATTGTCATTGCTACTCAGACTGTCATGAGTATTATTTGCATTATCACTATTTGGCAATTATTGTTATTCTCGTTATGCTTCTTTGTATTAATGCTTTACTATTATTGCTATTGCTAAAACTTTGTCTCTTACTGTTACTATGAATGTTGACGATTGCGCTTACTCTGACTATGACTGTTATTGCTACTGTTACGGCTGCAGTGTCGATTGGGATTTCGATTGCTATTGCGATTGCAAACGCAATTTTGGTTACTAACCGTATTCCAATTCCTATGTCTATTCCCGGTCAAACGCCTGTCCCCATTCCCATGCCTATTCCCATTCGATCTGCGATTCCGATTTCTCTTCCTATTCCTGTTCCTGTCCCTACTACTATTACTATTGCTCTTAGCGGTACTATTGCTAATATTACCACTATATCCATTGTTGTGTTGAGTATTTTTATTACAATTATCACTATAATTATCGTCAATATTATTAGTGACATTGGGTTTTATTCGCACTGTTACCCTTACAACCTATAACTGAGCTTCCTCTTGCTGCTATTGGTTTCTATTATCACCACTATTAATATTGCTACTTACTGCTGTTCCTTTTCGTGCTTGTTCTTGCGGTTGTTTCCCAATCCTCACAAGTCTGAAGAGTCTGAAACCCGGCTCAACCGTTTTTCGGCCAGGCACTGCAGGTCTTAAGCCAGAGCCCTGAACCGAAGGCATCGCCACAGCAGTCGCACGAACAAGGACATGACAATCTGATAGCAGTTAGTTTAGGGCTCAGGGTTTAAGGTACCGCCACTAGCACCACGACCACCGCTACTAACCACCGCGAGTACGACTATGACTACGACCTCTGCTTGAATCCTGAACCTGCCATCCGGCCGATTTTCAGGCTTTCCTCAGAGCTTCGAACAGCCTCCTCTGGGATGTGGCCAGGTGACTTGCAGAACGGGTTTAGGCTAGGATTATGGGCCCAAGCCCCACGCACCGAAGCCGAAACCTAACCCAAGTCCCTCAGAAGTCGAGGTTTCGTGGTAGCAGTAGCCCAGCGCCAATCCACGAAGCCCCAGCTTCGAGCCCAGCTCGCCTGCCCGAAAAGGGTTTCAGCTTTCAGAGGCCTGGGATTCAGAGTTTAGGGTTCAGGGTGCCGCAGCGAACGATCAGGGCTCGCAAACGCCACCCGCCCAGGTATCTTCCAGACTGGCTCCCAGGAAAGTGGTACTTGGTCATTCGTTGGACAGCGTGTAGGGCTTCATTCAGGGGCTTGGGTATTTGGGGCTTTGGGGTTTACGGGTTTCGGGTTTCAGGCTTATTGCGTTGTTCTAGAGGGCTGAGGAGTCAGGTCATCCATCCATCCGTCCATCCATCCATCCGTCCATCCGTCCATCCGTCCACGCATGCGAGCAACGAAGGCGTGCTTGTTATCCTGTTCACCGAGTCTAAGTTTCAACTATCCTGCAAGCTGAGGGTTGCCTGTTCTTAGCGGTTCGCGGGGTAGGGGTCTAAATGCCAGACAACCGAAACCCACACACTGAAACGTCAACGCCGAAATATTCTCTCCTATGTCAGCAGCGGCCAGAATAATCAGCAATGTTCTCCTCTACTATAACCATACCAGAATCTGCTTCAATAGCCTATTCTAATCAAGAAGGGCCCCATATTAGGCACATCATTTCCGCGATCCGACGCCGCAGCGAGCCGGCTGACGGATGACGCGCATGCCTCTCCGAAATCCTGTTCTGCCTAGGGGTTTAGGGTTTAGGGTGTGTCTTCTAGGGTTTCAGAGAGGTCAGAGCCTCTTGAGCAAAGGGCTGTGTTGGGGAGCCTACAGCTTTCACCCCTTGTTTTTCAACTCCTAGACCGGGTCATGTTGCTTCAGCCCTGGCCCTAAGCCCTAAGCCCTACACCCTACACCCTTACTCTTTGGCAGTCTTTGCTGACTTCGAGTGCGAAATGTGCACCCGAACACACGGAAGCAGTTGATGGAAAAAGGCAAGAGCAGGGCTATTCTTTTTGTCATGGGTAACTGTGGTTGTTAATTTCTTTATGACTTTGTTTGATTTGTCGGGGTATTGGACATTCGCACATGTCAGCAACGCAGGGTGAAACGAGAGCCAAAATGATCACAGCGACGAGCATGCCGCGACAGATGCCCGTTGAGCCATGATGTGCTAATGGTGATGTTGACGAGGAGCTTGACTATGCTGGATGATTGTTCCATCGTTGTGCTTGGCCGCGCCGTGTCGGCTTCAGGCCAGCTGGTAGGAGGCGTCTCTTTTTGTCGATTGTCAATCCAGTATTGATGGGCGTGTGACTGAACGCTCAAGGTTTCTTCGGGTGCAAATTTAGACCTAAACCCTAAACCCTAAGCGTAGCATCCTGTGCATGCGAGTCTTCCCAAGTGCAAAGTCTGAAGTAGACCCTAAGACTTGTTCTTGAAACACAGCTTAGGGTGCCTGTGCGGAGCTCGCTGTGTCCCATTTTCGGGGCCCTGACATGCCCAATGCAGATGTGGAAGATCTGAATTCCGACTATGCCGATGATGCCACCTGGGTCCTCACCAGCAGCTTCGTGATCCTGACAATGCAAAGTGGCTTCGCCATGTTGGAGATGGGGTCTGCTGCGAAGGGCCACGAAGTAAACATCCTTGTCAAGAATGTCTACGACGTGGTTTGTGGTGCTCTAGCATACTACTTGTTGGGCTACGGCATATCTTATGGATCACCATCGAACTCCTTTATGGGACTGGGTGATTATATCATGGACATCTCTAAAACTGACCCCACCAGCTCGGGCCTTTTGTTCAGTAGCTTCATTTTTCAATTCAGTTTCGCTGCCACCTCCACAACCATCGTCAGCGGCTGCCTCGCCATGCGCTGCCGTTTCTGGGTGTACTGCCTGTATGCGTTCTATGCTGTGCTTGTGTATTCGTTCGTGGCACACTGGGTGTGGTCAGCCAATGGCTGGCTGGCACAGTTGGGAGTGCATGACTTCGCTGGCAGTGGCCCTGTGCACTTATTGGGAGCGGTGAATGGGTTGATAGGAATACTGGCATTGGGACCGCGTCAGGGACGATTCGATGGCAGCCGCCCTCCTGAAGACTTCTCGCCCTCTTCCCCTACGAGCATCTTAATCGGCCTCTTCATGCTGTGGTGGGGCTGGATTGGCTTCAACTGTGGCAGCTCTTTCGGAATTACCCAAACCAAGTGGATTGTTGCCACCCGGGCAGGTGTAACGACGATAAATGCAACTGCTGGTGGTGGAACCACAGCACTGCTGTACACCAAAGCCAAGTCGAGGGGAAGGCACTATTACTATCACTATTGCGACTACTTTTGTGTTGCTGTCTCGTCGGCATACAGTGTAGGAGACCTCTGTGTTTTGACAGGCTCATCGTCGCGGATGAAATCGCCAACGGCATTTTGGGGTCCCTGGTGGCGATCACTGCCACCTGCGCCTGTGTGCACCCTCCAGAGGCGCCCTTAATTGGTGCCGTGGGTGCTCTTCTCGCTTTGCTGGCGAACGACTGGACACTTGGCGATGTAGTAGATTTGCTTGCGCCTCTGCAGCGTCAGTTCCTCAACAACCCTATCCACGTCCCAGACCCCCCAAAGGGGATCTAGAAAGCAGATCCCCTACTTTGGGGCCCTATACTATTAAGGGTACTTTATAGGAACCCCCCATTAAGGGATCTACTTTTTGGATCCTCCCGGGGGTCTGGGGTAAGAGTGCCTCCTTTGTGCGCCGTACCAGCTTCGGGATCCTGGCTTACACCCAAAAAGGGCCTAAGCCCTAAGCCCCCATACGACTCAAACCGTAAGACGCTGCAAAACCCTAAGCCCGAGACCTTATAAACCCTAAACCCTAAAGACCCTCGGCCCTAAGACCCTATATTGTAAATCTAAGCCCGCAACCCTAAGATCCTTATAGAACTCTAAGCCCAGGATTGTGCGCGTGAAACTCGACGACCCGGTCGGCGCAGTCGGTGTGCACGGCGCGGCAGCGGCATGGGGAGTGCTGGCAGTAGGCACTGGCAAGGGGGGGAGGGTTGAGGGCTTAGGAGTTGGGGTTTCGGTGTCGACGGCTGAGGATGTAGGGCTTGGAGTTTTGAGTTGTTTACTTGGGGCATTGTAGAGTTTAGGGTTCTTGGCTTTGTAAAGCTTTCCGCCGCTGCGATGGTAGGTCTCTTCGCGGATGGGACGCTGCCCGGCATCGAGGCCAGGATCACGAACACAACAGTACGAAAGCTCTCCCAACGGGTTACCTGGTTACCTGCTGCTAGATGCGCCAAACGCATCCCTCTCCCTCTCCCTCTGTGTCTTTCTGTCTTCCTTTCTTTCGTTCTTTCTTCCTTCCTCCCTTTATTGCTTGGCTTTCTTGCATTCTGGCTTTGTTTCTTCCTTCCTCCCTTCCCTTGCTTGCTTCGTTACTTTTCTTCATTTCTGTCTTTCTCTTTCTCTTCCGCTTCCCCTTCCCCTTCCGCTTCCGCTTCTTCTTCCTCTTCCCCTTCCGCTTCCTCTTCCTCTTTCTCTCACTCTCTCTCTCTCTCTCTCTTTGTGTCTGTCTCGCTGTCTCGCACTCTCTGGCACTCTCTCGCACTGTCTCACACACTCGCTCTTCTCTCTCCGTCTCTCTCGCTCTCTCTGTCTCTCTTCGTCTCTCTCTCTCCCTCTCTCTCTCTCTATCCCTCTCGCTCTCTCTGTCTCTCTTTCTCTCTGTCTCTCTGTCTCTGTGTCTCTCTGTCTCTCTGTCTCTCTGTCTCTCTGTCTCTCTGTCTCTCTCGCTCTCGCTCTCGCGCTCGCTCTCGCTCTCGCTCTCGCTCTCGCTCTCGCTCTCGCTCTCGCTCTCGCTCGCTTCTGATCCGAAGTGCATGGCTCGCCAATTCCAAAAGCCCTCAAACCTCTAAACGCCTAAGATCCCACACCCTACAAACCCCAAGCCCTGAAGCCCTAAACAGCGACCCTTGTCGTAACAGTTACATAAAGGAACCCCTAAACCCAAAAAACCTGGACCCTGGAACAGGTAGCCAGCGGGCTTTTCAGAGGTGGAGGTGTACACCTCTTGGGCGTGCAGCTGCTCTTGGTCCTGTCCGTGGTTGGGTGGTCCCTGGTGACAGTGATCCTGGGCTGGTTAGGGTTTATAGGGTCCAGATTTTTCATGGATTCGTGTTGGGAACCTTGTGAGGAAGCCTAAGGACAGAGCTTTTTTTGGGGTCAGATCTCCGATGTGTGTGTGTCTTCCTTTTCTCAGATCTGGAGCTCCCACGATTTATGGTTTCGGGCAAAGACACGAGTGGAAGTTCGAAGTATATCTGGGTAGACTCTCATGCCCCTGATCGGCTTACCTGGACATAGACTGACATGAAGGCATAGAGGAGCCTCCGAAACTCGAGCGTCCTCAAGAACGTCTCATCTGAAAATTCTATGTACGCCTTAGGCCTATTTAGGCCTTAGACCCTGTACCCCAAATCGAAAGCCTAAACCGAGACTCCCCCACTCCTAACTTGCCGAACATGACGGGGTCGGAATAATTGGCAATAGCATCCCCTGGTGCCCCAGTGTAGTTCTGATGTAGTGTTATGTTATACACCCCAAACTCATTCCCATTCTACTTGTCAAGGCCCCCGCTTGGGACCCTGAACAAAAGATTCCGAAATGGAAATTTGGGCATCCGCAATGTACGACGCCTGAAAAGGATTGGCTAATGTCGGAAAGCCTCCATAAAGCGCTAACCCTGATGAAGCCCTACAAAGCTCTTGGACACCCTATAAAAACCTGTATGGAACCCGTCACAAACCCTACAAACCATTCACAAACCCTAAACCGAACTCTGAGCTTAGGATGCCCTTCTTCTACGTGGTTGGCTGTATCTTCAGCAGGGACTGGCGCAATCCTCGAAGAGGTCTAGGGTTCCGGTTCCTTTAGGGGATCGAGAAGGATCACTACACGGTTAGTCTGGGGTTTTATGAGTGAGGGTGTAGGGTGAAGGTTTAGGGCTCATAGAATTCAAGGAGGGTTTGGGGTCAAGAAGAGGTTTGCGCGTCCACCCCGCCGACGAGCTCAGTGGCTTGGACAGCGTGTACCACGGGTGCCCGCCCAAGAAAAAGAAGAAGAAGAAGGCAGATACATTTAAACTCGGACCCGAGCCGCCCCAACCCTGAACAGCCAACTCCTAAACCGCTTAAGCCCTAAACCCTGAACCCCTAAACCCCTAAACCCTAAACCCTAAACCCCTAAACTGAACCCTGTGGGCCTGGATTTGGGGTCTGGAGCCTGGATTTGGGGCCTGTGTCCGAACCCCTTGTAGAACATTGATGGGAGTTTCCGAAAATTAGGGGTACCTTATTCTGGGGGCCTTATAATAAGGATCCTACTATTTAGGGTACTATATTAGGGTCCCCTATTGTCGGAAACTCCCTGATAGTAGGCCTGAAAGCATCCCGACAGATTGCCCTAAAGTAGGCAGATGCGTTGCCTGGAGGGCAGGAGGCAGCTGCCGCAGAGGCAATCGAGGACGGAACCTTAAGGTTGGGATCATACATGGGTGGTTGTGAAAATTATGGTCCCTTTTTGGGTACCCTAAATATTAGGTGCCGTACTATAATAAGGACCCAAAAAGGGCCTATTTTCGACAACTACCCACATGTTCGGGGCCTGATGAGTTAGAACCGCATTCTGGGCCGGTAAGGGGTACAATAGGGTATGTTGTATATTAGATGAATTATAGGGGTCAGAAGACTTAGTAATATTACCTGCTTGAGGTCCTCACATCGATAGTATACACCCCAAACTTTATTTATCAGATCGTGTCCCTTATACTAGCCGTTCTACTCTTGCTCCCGCTAAGGTATAGTTGCACCATAAATTCCTAGTTCGGGTTTAGCGTTTAGGGTTTAGGGTTAAACCCCAAGGAGGACGAAGACAGCGACCTGGAACTTCCTGCGTTATGTGCAGAGCTTTAAGAGCCTGAGACTCTTGGAAGACACACGTAGGTAGGCCTTTGGGAGGATTTACACTGCCTCCTTCTATGCTGCTTAAGGGGGTCGTATTCACGAGTATGTTTCAGAAGCTGTCCAGGGCCAGCCTAGACAATGTTTTAGTAAGAAAGCTGTTTTCCCGTCATGCCAAAGGCGTGGCAATTTTAGGCTTCTCTTGGCCATGCTCTGGCCTGTCCATCGCATGCGAAATCTGCAGCCGTCGTAGCCGGCAAAGAACTCCGAACAGAAGCAGAGGATGTTTGGCTAGCAGTCTGCCAGCCTGCCCTTATATTGGGGTATATAGGGTCGGAATAAACAGTTATTTATACTATCCCCTCAGCCCTTGTGTATTTCTACTCGAATTGATTAGAATTCGCCCCAAACATTGTAACCACGAAAGCCCCTGTTCTGTCCATCTTTCGACCGTAGTGTCTTAGAGAGGATCTTTCGGTCTTTTGCGGAGCGAGTCGGGTCGTGCTCCGAAACATTGTTCGTGCGATTTGTTGACGATGCTATTGGTATTCTGGGCTCCTCATAATCGTTTCTATACCTTGGCTTCCGGTCCGGCTTCTGTGCGTCTGGTACAGCCTGACGCATGTGTTTCATGTTCTTTGTTCCTGCGTTTTCGCCACAGGCAGCTCTAGGAAACTCGGATTCTCCTTCGCTGCGGAGGCCGGAGAAGCGCGACCAGATTTTGCCAGTACATCACTCCAAATCCTGCTCCTACTCCGTCAGCAACAACAACCGCAAGGACCACAACTAATTATTACAGCTAGAACAACTACTACTCCTCGTCTTCCTTCCCTTGGTGATGGGAGGTTCTCGATGTCTCGCTGCCTGCTTTGGGATTCGTGTTTTTGGTTTTGGGGCCCTCCGAGCCTTCTCCACGGACTTCGAGACTTGCAGACCACTCACATTTAGGCTCAAGGTAGTCCATGTGCGGAACCAGCTTAGCGACAGTTCCGCAATACAGATCTATTAAGCCAATCGTGGATGACCGGTTGATGTAAACTTGAATTATCCTGAAAGTTTGAGCTTGCATTGGATTGGGGGAAGTGTGTGGATTTTCGGCTTTCCGCAGCTCAGACAGTCGAACCCCGAACCCCTGCGATCGCTCTAACTTTTTAGCCGCCCCTTCCCCCTAGTCTGATCCCTTGGTTCTATATTTGTTAGGCCGCCTCTTTTCATACTCACCTTCACGGGCTGCTAAGTGGCCCTGCGGTCGGTGCTGCCTTTGCTCCGCATATGGCAAGCTCGGAAGTCCTTGGCGAAGTGAATGCCGCTCATGCTGACGATGCGACCTGGGTCCTGACGAGCAGCTTTGTGATCCTAACCATGCAGAGTGGTTTTGCGATGTTGGAGATGGGCTCATCAGGCAAAGGCCACGAAGTGAACATTCTTGTCAAGAACGTCTACGACGTGGTGTGTGGTGCTCTGGCGTACTACTTGTTGGGATACGGCATCTCCTATGGATCACCGTCGAATGCGTTCACTGGGCTTGGGGACTATCTAATGGACGTTTCGGCAACGGACCCCATCAGTTCGGGGCTTGTGTTCAGTAACTTCATTTTTCAGTTCAGTTTTGCTGCCACCTCCACAACCATTGTCAGCGGCTGTCTGGCCATGCGCTGTCGTTTCATCTTGTACTGCTTGTACTCCTTCTATGCTGTGCTTGTGTATTCGTTCGTGGCACACTGGGTGTGGTCAGCCAATGGCTGGCTGGCACAGTTGGGAGTGCATGACTTCGCTGGCAGTGGCCCGGTGCATCTGGTGGGTGCAGTGAACGGGTTGATAGGGATTCTGGTCTTGGGGCCACGCCACGGCCGTTTCGATGGCACCCGCCCACCAGAAGACTTCAGACCCTCTTCTTCTAGCAGTCTCTTGATTGGCCTCTTCATGCTGTGGTGGGGCTGGATTGGATTCAACTGCGGCAGCTCCTTCGGAATCACCCAGTTCAAGTGGATTGTCGCCACCCGGGCGGGTGTGACGACCATCAATGCGACTGCCGGTGGCGGAATCGCTGCCTTATTGTACACCAAGGCCAAGTCGAGGGGAAGGCACCTGGGGTATCCTAGTGTTGCTGTCTCGTCGGCATGCAGTGTAGGAGACCTCTGTGTTTTGGCAGATGTTCTCAGGTTCATCATCGCGGACGAAATCGCCAACGGCATTTTGGGGTCCCTCGTGGCAATCACTGCCACCTGCGCCTGTGTGCACCCTCCAGAGGCGCCCTTAATTGGCGCCGTGGGTGGTATTCTCGCTTTGCTGGCGAACGATTGGACACTTGGCCGCGCGCTGCGCTGGTTTGCATCTGCACATGAAGTTGTGGTGCATACAGAGGTTCCACTCATTCTACGAAGTGTTCTTTCTCATGTTACGAGCCCTAAGCCCCTAAGCCTTAAGCATCCCGAAGCCCTAAACCGTGAGCTTGAAACCGCCAGCCTCGAGCCCCAGGGCCTGTACCGGCGATGTGAGAGTATGCAGCTTGCAGCTATTGCAGCTGTTGTAATCGCAATCTGAAGTGAAGGGCCTGCCAAGGGACGTTAGCAGGACAGTTCGACACGGCGACGGAACACCAGATGATGGATATGCACCTTTATAGACCGTGCAAGTAAACACTGAGTGCTTCTTGATGAGGCAACAGCTTCCGCTCTTTCCTAGCCTAGGCGACTAACAACCAGATGCTGTTGCTGAGTGAGTGTCAGGATCCCCCACGTACCAAGCTTTTGGGTCATACGGTTCCATGCCGGACATCAGCAGAAGTGTCTTTTTGCCCAATGGCTCCGTTAGCAGCTGGCAGAAGTAATCGAGCTGGGAAGCCTCGGAATGGATCGATCGACTCCCGAGACTCCCAACTTGTGTCCGTTGCGGCGCATGAAAACGACTACTTTAGGAGGCGACTTCCGTACAACATGCCGCTACAATCTCCATCCTCACCTGAAATAGGCGGAACAGCCGACAGCTCATGGAGCTTTGAAGAACTCAGCATAATCCGTTCAATTTCATACATACAACAGCTTGATTACATGTAAACTGTTGCAGTCTAGCACTCCGCTGTACATATGTAGAGGCACGCCCCTTAGACCGGAAACCCTTAAACATCTGGTCGTGGCATCGGTTGTAGTATTTTGCGAAAATAAACTGCCAAACCTTGTTCTGATGTCAAGGCCCCCAGTACCCGCTACTGGAACCTGTGAAGAGCTCTATTATATTCATTATGGCCTCTACGTTATCACATCTATAGACCCTGTGAAGTCCTGTCAACCCCCCACAAAACCCCATAGAACCCCAGATGATTCCACAATGATACTAGCGCTAGTTGACCCTATATGACCCCGCAATGATAATAGCACGAGTTCTGTGTTTGAAGTTCGTCAATTTAAAGGTACTATGACCTTGTAAACCCTAAGCCCTAAACCCTTCGCCCTAAACCCTAAACCCTTAGTAAAGTAAACCTCAACGAACCCTGATCTCCCAAACCCTAAGCCCGAGCCGTTATAAACCCTAAACCCGAAAGACCCTATGCCCTGAGACCCTATATTCTAAACCCTAAACCCCCAGAAGCCTAAGATCCTTATTGGAACCCTGGAACCCCAAGCCCAGGATTCTGCATCTGCAGATCGATGACCCGGTTGGCGCGATTGGCGTGCACGGCGCGTCAGCGGTGTGGGGCATTCTGGCGGTAGGTGGGGGGCACTTTCGAGCTTTGGGCGTAGGGTTTAGCGTTTGGTGTAGGGTTGACGGTTGTTGGGCTTGGAGGCACAGAGCTGTGGCATGCATTTCTTCTCGTAAAGCCAAGCCAGTGCCCAAGCCGTTAGCCTCTGAGATTTCAGGCCTTTTCGCTGATGGCAATTTGCCTGGCATTGAGGCAGGGACCAGATGATCAGACAGCACAGGGCTCCAGGAGGGCTTATGAGGGTGCTCACGTTCTGGCTTTTCGGGTTTATTGCAACGGTTTTCGGGGTTTGAGATTGGATGTTTCAAGCTTGGAGCTCCCTGCGATGATTGTTGTAATCAGTAGTGCATTAAGACTTAAGGACCCTGGCCCACTGGCAGGGGCCAATGTCCAACGGGTGAGTTCAGTATTCATGGGCACATGGGGAGGTTAGTAACTGTAACTACGAACTGTCACGATCATTGTTATTGCCAGGTGTATCTATGCTGTGGCTGCTGTTGCTCGTACACTAGGACCCAGAGTAGGCCCTTATTCCCTTTTTGGGGGGTTCAGGTTCCCTTATAAGCCCCTTTAAACCAAAAAGGGCACCCTTTTTATGCCTAGGTCACTCTTGGGTCTAGTACAAGTATTTCATAGACTTGCCGTTGTGTTGTTCTTGCAAGGATATTTGCTTGAATTTGCCAGGATGGTCGCCTGTTGGGGTTCGTTGTGTAGTATCATTGCCCTTGCACTTCTTGTGATTATGCTTGCTTTTTGTACATCCAACTACACCCTAAACTCTAAATGCTTGACCCTAAGCCCTAAACCTCAGACCCGAAAACATGAAGCTGAAACCCCAGGTAGAAACACCCAAAGCCCTGGACCCAACATGCCCTACTCCACAAGATCCATACTACAGGTCCCTTTTCACGGGCCGTCAAAAGAGCCCTGATACCGGAACCCCCACTTTGAAATTTCCGAACCCCTAAACCTTAAATCCGAAACCCTAAACTCTACAACCATACACCCTAGCCCAAAACCCCTAAACCCTAAACCCTAAAACCCTGTAGTGCCCTTATAGTAACCCTTATAGATTCCTTAAAGGAACCCTGAATAGGTGGCCAGCGGTCTCTTCCGGGGAGGTGGGCTGGAGCTGCTAGGGATACAGCTGCTCCTGGTGCTTTCAATATTTTGCTGGTCGTTCCTCACAGTGATCCTCGGCTGAGCTGGTAGGATGATTCAACGAATTCTCGGCCAGAATGCAATAGCTAAAGTGAGTAGTGGCAAGGAGTACTCTTCACTAGTTGCATTCCTTCCCTTCAGCCCTAAACCGAACTGACAGGCCAGCACAGCGATCTGTGGCTGACATGTCGGTTTGAAAGAGGTTTAGTGTCTGTGTTCGGGGTTTGGGGTTAGACCTAAGGGTATGATGACTGCGCAAGAAACCGGAAAGGAAGTTACGAAAGCTAGAGAAACCAGTGGCCCGCAAAGGCACTAAGCCGTCGACTGCCATTTGAACTGCTTTGTCTGGGTTTCGAACAGGCATTGTTCCTACGAGACGCGGTGTCATGTCTAGGGCCTCAAGCCGGGTACTCACCTCAACATCACTTGCTCCCACGTTACTGCATAAGTCTATGCACTTGCGCATGCCACATGCTTATGTACCCAGGCTAATTAGAAGATACACGTATCTATGTACGCGCAGGTACATACATACATACAGACAGACAGACAGAAACAGACAGAGACAGACAGAGACAGACAGACACAGACAGACACAGACAGACACAGACAGAGACAGACGGAGACAGACAGAGAGACACAGACAGAGACACACAGAGACAGACAAAAAGAGACAAACAGAGACAGACAGACACAGACAGAGACAGACAGAGACTGACAGACACAGACAGAGACAGACGGAGACAGACAGAGACTGACAGACAGACACAGCCAGAGACAGACAGAGACAGACAGACACAGACAGAGACAGACAGAGACAGACAGAGACAGACAGAGACAGACAGAGACAGACAGAGACAGACAGAGACAGACAGACACAGACAGACACAGACAGACACAGACAGAGACACACAGAGACAGACAAACAGAGACAGACACAGACAGAGACAGACAGAGACTGACAGACGCAGACAGACACAGACGGACACAGACAGACACAGACAGACACACACCAAGACACAGACAGACGCAGACAGACACAGACAGAGACAGACAGAGACAGACAGAGACAGACAGACACAGACAGAGACAGACAGAGAAAAACAGACGCAGAAGGCAGACAGGCAGACAGGCAGACAGGCAGACAGCCAGACAGCCAGACAGCCAGACAGGCAGACATATATATATATATATATATATATATATATATATATATATATGGTGCAGCGCTGCTAGGCCCCCCCTCCCCCCCCCACCCCATGGTATCCCCCCCTTCCCCCCTGTGGTTCCCTGTGGTGTGGGTTCCCCCCTGCCCCTCCCCCTGTGGTTGCGGTCGGCTGCGCCCCCGTCCATGGCTATGCGTCCGGTTGCTAAGGGTTTGGACCGTAGGATGTGATACAGTTCTATTGAACTCCGACCTGCCCTGAGCTCCAAAGCCAATGATAGTGATGAGTATGATGGTGATGATAATGACGAAGATGGTGCTCATGATCCCCATCCGCACTCTCATCAGGTCCCTTGCTCAAAAGTCCCGAATGAAAACCATTCAAACACGTGCTCAAGCTTACTTGTAGCGAACCCAACCGAAACTTGGCTTGGAATGACAACGGTCGATATGGTTTTCGCAAGAACATCACAAGCCAAGCACGGTTTTCAACTAGATAAAGCGATAAACATGCGGTGCCGAAGCCCAGAGCAACATAAGAGCAAAGGTACCACCAATAGCCACACTGGGACTAGCACATCAACATCATTGCGCACAACATTCTCATTTGTGCTCGAAGAGAGGGGAAGGAAAGGGGCCCGGTGGTTCCCTGTGTTGATTATCCTTCCCCACCCCGCCCCTGTGGTTCGCCGTCTTGTGGTTCCACTATTGTGGGTTATCCCTCCCGCACCCACCCCCGATTGCCAAGGCGAGAGGCGAGGCCTGGCTTGGGGGGGAGTTACGCGGATGACGTGTGACTGTTTGATTGGACGAGACTGGCTTCGGGGGGGGGGGCATACCATGGGGGGGGGGGGGGGGGGGGGCCTGCGACGCGGCGACGCGGCACCATATATACATATATATATATATATGTTTTTTGTTACTACATTTATATCTATATACACACATACTTTGCATGGTTCATGAGCATATACACACACACACGAGAACAATCAATGACCGTTTAAATTTACAAACATGAATACACCGTAAGTACAAGTCTGAGAACGAAGGGGAGTCACAAGCACAAGCATAGTCAAGAAGAGACGAAAACATGCGAGCGAGCGAGCAAGCCAGCAACCCAGCCACCGGCAAACCAAGCATTCAAGCATTCAAGCAAGCACGCAGGCAGGCAAGCAAGCAGGCAAGCAAGCATACAATCATACAATTAACGACATAAATGCGTTCATTTCCATCTGTTGGTTTGTGTTTGGTGAGTGTATGTATCCTATTGGACAGCAGACTAGACCGAGGCCCCAGAAAATGAAGCTGCACCCTACGCAAAGCACGCGGTATCCGACAATGCACAGATCCCAGGCTGCCATTCTTCCTCTTGATCGGTTGGGCCTTCAGCGGGGATTGGCGGAACCCTCGGAAAGGTTTGCGTGTCGATGTCACCGAGGAACTAAATGGATTGGACAGTGCGTACCACGGATGTCCTCCCAAGAAAAAGAAGAAGACACAGGAACCGACTGCGGTGCAGGAGAATGCTTCGGTAGAAGACATAGAAGATGTTGCTGACGATGTGAGCGACGTAGAGCTGCCTGCATTGTGTGCAGAGCTTTAACTGTTGGAGAACATTCCGCTGCTTTGCCGAAGGCAAACAAAGCGGCCTGTGCACTTTTCTAAAGGTTCTGTCAGAGTTTTAAACCAAATTGTGCGTTGAACTCCGCGCCCGTCGTAGCCGGCAAATCGAGCACTGCCCTCTGGCCGTCGTGGCCACTAGCATCCTCGTCCTCCTTCTGCTCCTCCTCATGTCATCATCAGATCATCAGGACCATCATCAACAAGTTCGTCATCACGCAGAGCCATGTTCAGCTTGCCACCCGCAGCCATGTGGCCCTACGGGAACACCCCTTCCCGGGCCTCGAAGGGTACCGAACTGCCCTGTGCCTGGCATGCCCAGCACTCAGCGCCCTGAACCCTACTGTACCATAATTAGGGGCCTAGATAGCTGCCAAGGGCCAATACTATTTGGGGTTCCTTATTATGCTCATAGTACAATGAGCCCCAAAACCCAATATTACTGTGGCTTTCAGGGCCTAAGAACGTGAAATCACCGAAGGGCTTTCAGGCTGCTTGGGGTTCAGAGCTCTAGTTGCCAATGAGGCACGAGCTTGCGTTCGGGCATGTGGGCAGCTTCCCAGTTGCCTGCTGGGCCTTGCCCATGATGATGATGCTGGTGGTGATGAGGATCGTGATGATGATAACGGCCCCTAAACCCTGAACAAAAGTTTCCAAGCTTCAACCAAGCTGAACCCTTAAGCATAGGGTTCTGGCTGACCGCACTGCTCGAGGGTTCAGAGTTTTCGGACTCATTGGCTTTAAATGTGCAACTAGGCTTCCAGAACAAAGAATACTAAACTGCCCTGACCCAGACTGCCTGTGACCCCTCACCCCAAAATCAAAGCCTCAACCGTAGACCCCCCTATAGTACCCTTATAGAAACCCTTATAGATTCCTTATAGATCCCTTATAGATTCCTTATAGTAGCCCTTATAGATTCCTTATAGATCCCTTAAAGGCCACTAAACCCCCCCCCTCTAGGAGCCCTAGGGGACCGAAGCCCTGCTCAGGCCGGGCCTCCTCCATGTGATCCTGCTGCTTCAATTCTGCAGGAAAGCGGTTTTGGGTTTTGGGTTTAGGGTTTTGGGTTTTAGGGTTTAGGGTTTAGGGTTTTGGGTTTTGGGTTTTAGGGTTTAGGGTTTAGGGTTTTGGGTTTTGGGTTTAGGGTTTAGGGTGTAGGGTTTAGGGTGTAGGGTTTTGGGTTTAGGGTTTTGGGTTTAGGGTTTTGGGGTTTCGGGCTTTGGGGTTTCGGGCTTTGGGGATGCATCAGGGTTTAGGGTTTTGGGGCTGGGAGTGCAGTATCAGCCCGACACCCAACTTCGCAAAACCCTCGTCACCCAACTTTAAGCACCAAACCCTCAATCCTAGTCCTTGAAACCCTAGACTTCAAGCCTTATTCTAAACTGTCAGCTATGGGTCAGTCTGTGCCAGTAGAGTGAATGCATGCATGAAGGACACACTGAACAAGACGACTAGATGAATGGAGTTGAACGGATCTGTGAATGAACGGAGCGAGTGGCAAGCCTCGTCAAACTTGTACGTATCAGTAACACTAGTCGCAGTAGCAGTAGCATAGCAGCAGCAGGAGGAGGAGCAGTAGCAGCAGTAGCCGTAGCAGCAGCAGCAGCAGCAGCAGCAGCAGCAGCAGCAGCAGCAGCAGCAGCAGCAGCAGCAGCAGCGGTAGCAGCACCAGTTAGAAGAAGTAGTAGTAGTAGTAGCAGCAGTAGTTGTTGTTGTTGCTGGTGTTGTACTTGTAGTTGTAGTTGTTGTTGTTGCTGCAGTTGTAGCAGTAGTCATCGTCGTCGTAGCTCCGTGGTAGTCGTGGGAGCAGGAGGATAAGGAGCAGGAGTAGGAGTAGCAGTACGAGTAGGAGTCGGTGTGGGAGTGGGAGCCGGAATACTCGCGGAAACAGGGGCAGCAGTAGGAGCAATCGGAGTAGAAGGAGTAGCAGGAATAGGAGGAGCAGCAGGATCAGCAGCAGTAGTAGGATTAGGAAGAGTAGGATAGTAGGAGAGAAGGAGGAGTAGCAGGAGTGGTAGGAGTAGTAGGAGCAGTAGGAGTAGTAGGAGTAGTGGGAGTAGTAGGACTACTGTAGCAGGAATGGTTGGAGCAGCAAGAGTAGCAGGAGTAACAGGAGTAGTAGGGGTACAGGCAGGAGTAGTAGGAGCCGTAGCAGGTGTCGCAGGCGTAGCAGGAGTAGCAGGAATAGTAGGCGTAGTAGGAGAAGTATCGGGGTCGTAGGAGTCGCAGGAGTCGTAGAGTGGTAGGAGTAGCAGGAGTAGTAGGAGTAGCAGTAGGGAGTACTCGGTAGTACTAGGTGGAGGAAGAGGAGAAGGAGTGGTAGTAGTAACTCCTGGTAGTACTAGCTGGAATTCCACATCGTGTTTGCAAGTGCAGAACATGCTCAAGATTCCAAGCTGCCTGACTCCAAAACTTGGACTGACCAACGCCTGGTGTATGCCAGGACGGCCGCCGCGGCCGCAACCTCCGGGGAAGTGGACTCAAACGATTGGGCCTGGGACTGAGCCTTTAGGGTTTAGGGTTTAGGGTTTAGTGGCTTGAAGTTGATTTGTCTTTCCCTCATAGTCCCGCAAGAGTTATGGCATAATGACATAATGTACCTCGAAAAGCTACGAGGTACTGAAATGTTGGTTTTGGACTGAGATTCAAGCTTCCTTTCTTATCAGGGTTTCGACGGACACCAGCTTCTTGTTGTTACTGCGTTGTTATGCCAGTGACGACGACGGGGGCGCATAGGACCGTGACTTGTGTAGCCGCTATAGCGACGACGTTCATCAATACCGACATGAAATGATTGACAAACTAATCTTGAGTCACGCTAGGTCCCTCTTCTTAAGTTACGAGAGTTCAGGTTTCAGTTCTTTAAACCCTAAACCCTAAGGCCCTAAACCCTAGACAAGCCTTTTGTTTTTGGGCTTTGCTGGTGCGAATGCCGCTGCGGGCACCTTTGGTGCGGCGCATTCGGTGGGTGCCACTTTCCTGTCAACACTACTCTTGAAAGTCTCACCGCTCATGCACGGTTTCTAGGTTTATTTTGATTCATGTGTGTATGTGTGTGTATGTGTGTGTATTCTCTCAGTCTTGTAATTATCCTCACTACTTTGGCAGATCACTACCACTACTTCCACTACTACTTCTACTATGACGACGACCATGACTGTCATAATCTTTGCTCAGCGGGTGTTGGGGCAGATGCTGTGCAAAGCATCAGTGCAAGGCATCAACATCATGCTCAGAAGCTCATCTGGAGCCGCAGGGAATGGGAGGTCTGAGGTCAGCAGCAGGGACGCCGAAAGATTGAAACCTGCCTCACCCGAAGCACCAGGAAATATTGCCCTTAGACCCTAAACCGTGAACCCTAAATGCAACCCTAGGGAAGGTGTTGCCACCCCGGTTTTCAAGCCTCACCCCTTTACCCGAAACCCGGACGAAGGCCAAAGACATTGTGTCGGCCAAGTCCGGTGAGCTGAACCGAGAGGACAAAGTAATATGGGGGGGATGGGGGGGCGCAAGTTTGCCTAAATATTCGTACTTACCAGCGCCATATTGGGGTTCCTTATTATGATCATAGTGCAACGCATCCCAAAATCCTATAATACTTATCCAGGTCCCTATAGTATGGGGTGGAGAGTTCCTTTTTTAGGCGACTATAAGGACTACTACAAGGGCTACTAAGCAGTCGTTACGAGAAGGGTTACTACAAGGGCTCTTGCAATGACAACGGCTTATGGAGTTTCGGGGTCGAGGTCTAGCATCATAAGAGTGTAGGGTTTGTGTTTGAGGGCTTAGGTTTAGGGTTGAGGCCTTGCATATCCCCAGCGGTAGAGTAGGTAGCCCTTAACCTCTTTGGGGTACTATAATTAGCATATGATAATCCCCTGATAACCCCTAGAAAATCCCAAGGTAGGTATCCTTGCATGATCAGGTTTCGGAGACTTGTCAGGTCCCTTCAGCTTCACGCATGGCCTTGCGGGGAGGTGAAGGAGTCTTGGGACCAGTGTTAAGGACGTCAGAGTGTACGGCTTAGGCTCAGGGGGTTCAGGGTTTCGGGTCTGGGTTGTTGGGTAGCCTTCTCCACGGTCGTCGTGATTTTCGAGATGTTTCTTCTTGTGGCTGTTTTCCTGTCCTCTGCCAGTCACGTTATCGTCTAGCATATTGCTTTCTTCGCCCTCGTCGGAGTCGTCGGGGGTCGCTGTGCTGTTGGGCGTAGTGACTGCAGGAGCGGCTTCGTGCAGAGCGAGCGGCATACCACGCACCTCGGCTTCGCCCTGCAGACTATGACTAGGGCTGTTCTTTCGGATTCGCGGTTGGGGCTGCTCGTACTCTCGTCACTGTGGAGGTTGCGTTTGTTGATGGTTGGGCCAGCCATGTCTACCATAAGTTTTATGCGGCTGTAACATCTTGCTCTGCATCCCTGCACACGTCTGGAAGCTTCCTGGTGTGGTTACTGTGTTTAAGTCTCCGACCTTTGCACATGAGCACCACGACCATCCCGACAGAGTCGGAACTATCACTTTTCGTCGCATTGACTCGTCTACACTTGACTGTCTGACGTATGGCTCTCTTGCGAACTTCCTACAGGTTTGTCCGATGGCAAAGTCTAAGTGGTTTTGGAAGGAAGACTTGCAAGAGAAGGGGTCAGCTGCAACAGGGGGTCAAATAGCCCAGGCACCAAACCTACCATGTCATCTTCCTGGAGAGCTCATAGCACCGGCAGTACACAGTATTCTAAACCGTCTGCTGATCATGTCGCACTTCCAGTGCTGAAGTCGCAAACTGCGAAGCGGAAGGCGCGAACCCCAAGCCACGAATGACCCAAAACCCTGAGCCCGAAATTGTCAGACCCCTGCCGAGATCCTAATTCCTGGGCCTGAAACCCTACACCCGAAAGCACGAAGCCCTAAATCCGAAGCCATGAACTCTAAACTCCAAACCCGAAGCCCTGAACCAGAAACCCAAAACCCCCAAACCCTAAATCCGAAACCCCAAACCCTGAACCCTAAACCCTAATATAGTACCCTAACTAATAGGATCCCTATTATAAGGACCCCAAAAGAAGGTACCCCCAATTTTCGGAAAGCATAAGTGCAAGGCCCGCCGCAGCGCCGCGGCTGCATCTGCGGCTGCACGAGCAGCCGAAGAGGTCCTAAGTGGCTCGGCTATGCTCAGCGCGCAGGCGATTAAGAGCCTTGAAGATGGGAGTTTCCGAAAATTGGGGGTTACCTTACTTTGGGGATCCTTATAATAAGGGTCCTACTATTCAGGGTGCTAGATTCGGGTCCCCTATTTTTGGAAACTCCCATATGATGAACAGTTCCTTGAATCTAAGGGTTCTAGAAGGGTTACTCTCAAGGGTACTGCAGGTTCTGGTAATCATCAAACCTTAATCTAAGGGCCCTATTCGTTATAAGGGCTACTATCAGGGTTTTACAAGGGTTTCGTATAGAGGCCTTAACAACCGGAATGGGATTTTGGGGTGCATTCGGTGAGAAAGGTAATACATATATATATATATATATATATATGTGTGTGTATATATGCTATGCATGGAGCACTTAGGAGTTGTGTTAGGGTTGAGGTTTAGGGTTTTCGGGGTTGAAGGATTTAGTGTTTCGTACTGTTTGCCTGGTCTTGCTCCCTTATGTGTGGTGCGACATGTTTTGACGGAGAATGCAAGGCTTACGCGAATCCGCGATTTCCTAACCTTTAGCAAGACCCTATTTTCTGAATGACTCGCTGAAAGCCGGCTTTCCTCAGCCCTAAACACGGCTTCCCCACTGGGTCTTGAATCGACCAGTCTACTTGTGCATGGACTTTTGCTGGATTTAGCCGGATGCTTTGACTATTGTAACTCAGTTATCGTCATATGATGGCTGGTTTTCGGTGTACTCGTACTGGGGCTTAGGGTTGAAGGCTGCAAAAATTAGGGATTAAACGACTCGACCCGAAGCCCCTAGCCGTGCAGCTCGCATTTTTCCAATCGTAAAGGGAGGGAACCCTAGGTATATACCCTTAATAGAAGTATTATACACCCATTATATGGCCCATTATAGGGTAACATTTTCCCTGTGAGGCCTCTCACAGCGCAGTGCCCAGCGCCCGAAGGCCCGGCACAGCCGCTCGGCTTAGGGTTTAGGGTTTAGGGTTTAGGGCTTAGGGCTGAGGGTTTAGGGTTTAGGGCTTGGGGTTTAGGGCTCAGGGCTTAGGGTTTAGGGCTTAGGGTTTAGGGTTTTAGGGTTTAGGGTTTAGGGTTTAGGGCAGGTGTGTGTAAAGGTTCAGGGTTTGAGATTTACACTGTTGTAGTGTTTTCAAAAGTGTCCTCCAGGCCTTGTCAAGGGCCTGTATGTGGGAGTGCTCACTTTATTCCTTCTCATGGAACTCAGAGGCCTAAGGGACACAGCAGGTTGGTCATATTTGGCTTTCACTGCAGGGTGTAGGGTCCGCGGTTCAGGGTCCAGGATTTCTTGGGTTCATCAGCAGGGAACTTACTAAGTAGAGTTGCAATCAGGAGAACCCCAGTCAGAGTATTCATATCCAAATTGCGTGACTAAATCCGCTTGTGGGTTCAGGGCTGAGGGTTCGGTGGCTTCCTGTGTGCTAGGGCTCTACTGTAGAGTTTAGCGTTCTTACGGTTCAGGATTTGGCTTCCGTGTGTTCCTGCCTAATCTCTGGCCTGCAGAGATCTAGCCAGAGTGCTGGTCACGTCCACACAATCCTGTCAGCCCAAGTCAGAGACTTCTCGTCACTTACAGTCAACCTCATGCTCTTCATCGGCAGCATCTGTTTCTTTCGCCATCACCATCGTCATCGCCTCCCCATCCTTATCCCGTTCAAATCCCCACATCAATCACCAACACCACCACGACCACGGCCAACCACTACCCTCACCACGACCACCACCACCATCACAAGCACCATCACCTCACCATCGTTAACGCCGTAATCATAGCGCCTTGCCACCCGGAGCCTTTTCAGGTTTCGGCGATGGAGTGGTTTCGGGTGTTGGGGGTATGCTGAATATAAGAACCGAGCGAGCAAACGAGGGCCTGCCTGATGCGAAACATGGTACCCCGAAAACCCCAGTCTAGAGATCCAACTGCGCCCAGCATGCCCAAACTCAAACTTCATGCGCATGTCTCCGGTGATTATTCTCAAGACAGCCAGGAAGCCCTCTTGGTTCTTGTTTTACAGGGGAATCAAGCATTTGTAGGTTTGTTGCTCTGCTGGGCGTGTCTTCTTAGTCTTGTAAGCTGCGGGCGGGGATAAGGATCTAGAGTTCAAGTTTCCGTACGTACTACGGTTTAGGATTTTGGGTTTAGGGCCCATGCCAGCTGAACCCAACCCTATGCTCGTACAGATTTCGAGAGCACTTGTCACAGACACCGCCTCGGGACCACGACACAACTTCACTAGAGTTTTTAATGTTGACTGCCTGTGCACCGCATGGCAGACTCCGAACAGCTCGCGGAAGTGAACGCCGACCACGCTGATGACGCAACGTGGGTTCTCACGAGTAGCTTCGTGATTCTGACGATGCAAAGTGGCTTTGCAATGCTAGAGATGGGATCATCTTCAAAAGGCCATGAAGTGAACATCATGCTCAAGAACGTCTACGACGTGGTTTTTGGCGGCCTAGCATATTATTTGCTAGGGTTCGGCATTTCCAACGGAGCGCCCTCAAACTCTTTCATGGGACTGGGGGACTTTTTCCTGGACGTGCCAAAGGCCGACGAGATAGCCTCGGGGCTCAGGTTCAGCACCTTCTTGTTCAAGTTTAGCTTTGCTGCGACTTCCACAACCATTGTGAGTGGATGCCTTGCCATGCGTTGTAAATTCACAGTATACTGCTTCTATGCCTTCTACGCTGTGCTGATTTATTCCTTCGCGGCGCACTGGGTGTGGGCCGCCGATGGTTGCCTGGCACAGCTGGGAGTGCATGATTTTGCTGGAGGTGGCCCTGTGCATCTGCTTGGAGCCGCGAACGGCCTGGTAGCAATCTTGCTAGTTGGACCACGCCACGGTCGTTTCGATGGCATCCGTCCCCCTGAAGACTTCCGGGTCTCTTCCCCCACTAGTATCTTGATTGGTCTCTTTATGCTCTGGTGGGGTTGGATTGGCTTCAACTGCGGCAGCACCTTTGGAATTACCAAGTTCAAGTGGATCGTGGCGACCCGGTCAGGCGTCGCGACCATCAACGCCACCTTTGGTGGTGGAGTCGGTGCACTCTTCTACACCAAAGCTAAGTCCAAGGGGAGGCAGGGTTTTTGACCTAAAACATGGGTTTAGGGTTTAGGGTTTAGGGTTTTGACCTAAAACGCAAGGCTTCCCTTCCGATTCGATCTCAGAACGGGGGTTCATGACAACACAGATTCACACGCACACACAAACAGAAGTCTCTTTGTCTGTTGACAGGCTGGTCCTGGCAGATCATGTCACTCGGTCTCCCCAGCAGTGCCCTTCTGCCCTTCGCATTTTGGGCGCTCCTTTGTGAAGCCCAGTAGTAGGGAACAGGGCACCCTCATTACTCCTCAAACCATGAACCCTAAAATCCTAAACCCTCAACGATAAGCCCCTAAAATCCTATAGTACCCCTAAGTACCCTCGTTATTTCTAGGTTTCTGGGGAACCTAGGTTGTGAACGGTATCCTTGGATCCCTTGTTGCAATTACGCCCACCTGCGCCTGCATCCACCCGCCGGCGGCGCTTATCATCGGGCTCGTGGGTTCCATCGCGGCACTTCTTTCCAACGACTGGATACCTGGCGAAAATGCTGTGATATTGAGGTCCTATGCCCCTGTAGTTTTGCATGGCATCTTTGTAGTATAATATACCCCAAAACGTTTTCTAATGAGGCTCCGTTCTAAAGCTGAAGGCATTCGGAACCAGGCTTTTGTCCGACTGTTTTACTCATCAACAGAATCCCAAGCCCTGAGCCCCAAATCTTAAACCCCAAGCACTGAGCCCCAAACCCAAAGCCCCGAAACCCCTAAACTGCCCTAAACCCCTGAACCCTTAAAGGAAGCCCTGAAAGGAACCGCCCTAGGGCCTAGGGCTCAGGGCTGATGAAGGGTGGGGTGCAGGGGCTGTAGGGATCAGGGTTTCAGGTGGCAATTGCTGCAGTACTTCAGCTCTACACGTGCTAAGATTCAGGATAGCGAGATGCAAGATCGACGATCCGGTGGGCGCGATTGGTGTGCACGGTGCTGCTGCAGTGTGGGGCATCCTGGCGGTAGGCCGGGCCTCAGTGAAACCGGATTCGGGGTGCGAGGCTCCACTCGTTGACTTACTGGTAGTCGCCAAAACAAAATCTGTCTTAAATCCCCAACCCTCTACCCGAAATAAACACGTACGTAAACTCTACCACCCCAAGAATGACGATGATCTATTACACAAAGTATCTTCGACACAGCCCAGAGGGCCCAATTCTCCGAGCATCCGTTGCCCTGGCATGAAAGCCCATCCGGAACCCTTCCCAGAACTCATTGAGCATTTGGGTGGTTGTCAAAATTAGGGTCCCCTTTTGGGTACCCTAAATATTAGGTGCCGCATTATAATAAGGACCCAAAAAGGGACCCTAATTTTGACAACCACCCAGCTGCCATGTCATTCAGGGAGCTGAAACCAACAGAAGCAGGACAACTGACGCTGTGACTTCTGTGGTCAGAACATACAATGAAGCACATAGAGCAACTGCAACAGCAGTCACGTGAACAAGTCGTCAGCACAACAAGCTAGAGATTGATCAATGAAAGCAAACAGGGCGAGACTGGGTGTTCTCTTGTCTTCCAGTAGAGAACAACACGGGCTGCACAGGGCTCGTGGGGAATCGGCTTTGTTTGTACTTCTCTGCTGGTTCCTCATAGACACAAACCAAGGACGCACGCACACACGCACATACGCACTGTCACGAAGCAACCAACGGTCAAAATGCAGGGTTACTCGGATGTCCACCAACATTTATGTGCCTGAGGCCCCGTATGAGCCTCAACCCTTAAGCCTCAAAATCCCAAAAGCCTTTAGCTTCAAGCTGGCCCTAAGGTTTGGGGTTTAGGGTCTACGGTTTGGGTGCAGAGTCTGGGGTTCAGCATCTAGGGTGTAGGATCTCAGGTTCAGGGTCTAGGGGGCCGAAACCCTAAACCCTAAATCCTCAACCTGCATAGTGTGGATTCTGCTGACCTTAACTTCTAGGCGGAAAAAGGCGCTCAAAACAAAAACCCTCAACCCGAAGATGTCGAGGCTTGTTTGCTGATGGACAGTTGGCTGGCATTCAGGCCGGTCGCCTCTAAGGGTGGGGTTCCTTTAAAGGGTTCTATAAGGGTACTAGTCCCATAAGGGTTCTGTAAGGGTGCTTTATGGGAGTTTCCGAAAATCGGGACCCTGAATATAGTACCCTAAATAGTAGGATCCTTGTGATAAGGACCCCCAAATAAGGTACCCCTAATTTCCTGAAACTCCCATGTGGGTTTGGGCTGTAAGGTTCCTCGTTTTTTCATCACAGTGCAAGATAATGCCAAAACCCTATTCTACTGATTCGGGCCCCTTTGTGCGAGTCTAGGGTTTTAGGTTTAAAAGGTTTGGCCAGCAGAGGCTTTCGGTTCAGGATTTGGCGTTTAGGTTCTGGAACATTGCTTTTACGTTTAGGGTTTAGGGTTTGCGTCCGGCTTGAGGGTTTCAGGCTTAGTTTCTTAGGTTTAAGGGCCGCAAGAATTGCAATCGTGCATCTATCGATGTGTTATTCTGTACATATATATATATATTCATACATGCATATACATCTTGCATTACATACATTACATACATACATACATACATACATACATACACACATACATACATACATACATACGTACGTACAAGAATGCTGTACTCATACATATATATATATATATATGTACACGTAATATACATACATATATATATATATACATACACATCTACACATGTGTGTACACTATATACGTACGTACTGACTTGTTTGTTTCCTCGGTCTGATGTTTCAGATATATTTTCACTTACACATTATACATATGCGCACATATATGTATGCATATATGTACACACACGCACACGCACGCACGCAGACAGAGACACACACACACACTCTATAGATGCACATGTAAATACATATACACGTGTCAGAAAGCTGGAGTAGTCATCATGCTGGAGAGTGTGGCATTGACTTACAACCCTACACCACCACCTTGTCAACCATAGCCCATACAGTCCTAAACCCTAGGCCCTACATTCATGAACCCAAAAAGCCCTAAACACCCTAAACCCTAAAACCCTAAACCCCAGGACCCAAAACCCTAAACCTTGGATCCCACTCCCACACCCATGTACCATAAAGCCTGGAAGGTGGCGAGCGGACTTTTCCGTGGGGGTGGCTTTCGACTGCTGGAAGTCCAGCTCCTGCTGCTTCTGGGCTTTCTTTATTCCACGGTTTCAGGGATTGAGGGTAGGGGTCAGGCTTGTACAAAAACCAAGGAAAGCTACCGGTTTTTGTTTTAGTAGTTTTGCTTCATGGTTCTGGGTTCCTACTCAGGAACTCATTTAACTCGGGTTTACAGAGTTTTGTAGGTCGACAAGATGAATGGTCTCATCAAGCCTCTATCGAGCCTTTATCGAGCCTCATAGAGCTTGGTTTAAGCTGTCACGCTTCCACAAAATTTTCCGCGTAGCCGCTTTCCCCAGAAGGGTAGTTGACGCTACGTTCCTGAGCCTTTCCAAAACAGCCACAAGCCCTTAACAAACAGCTCTAAAGGACGCTCTAAACCCTAGAAGCGGGACCCTGAATCCCAATCTCCGGAACCCCGACAGCCCCAAGCCCTAATCCTCAGAATCCTGGACTCCAAACGCTTTCTGAAACCTTAATCCCTGGAACCTTCAACCCCATACCCTAAACCCTAATCCCTTTCACCCTGAACCCTAAACCCTAAAGCCTGAACCCTAAATTTTATGAAAAAAACCCTAAGCCCTTTCACCCCGAGCTCCAAACCTGAGCCCCGAGCACCCAGGATTGCCTCCATCTTTGCATGGTCGCTCCTGGCAGTGACCTTTGGCTGCACGAAACGTCCCAAGGCGTCGCGGGCATCCTACACTTCAGCAGTCTGCGCCCTTTAAATCAGCTTCTGTAAGGGTTACTTTATAAAAGCACTATCATATTGGGGAAACATATTTCTCTTCCAATATGTTAGTAAATAAGGTTCTGTAAGGGTTACTTTGTGAGGCCTGTAAAATAGGTATCGGCTCTGAGGCTGAAGGTTTTGCAGTTTAGGAATGTGGGCCGTAAGGGTTTCGGGTTCCGATTCAGGGTTTCGCTCTGGTTTGATTATAGTTTAGACTTTGAATACATGGTTGAGGTGGAACTGTTGCTTATACATCGCTTACTGTAATGGGTTTGGGGTGCAGGAAAGGGCAGCATAGTGTGGACATATTGCAGCACACCCTCTTCGGTCGGGGGTTGTTTGATGTCAACCACCAGTCCTCTTGCAGTGTTTGTGTCGCGCCTGACAGTGTTACTACCAATCGTCATCGGCAGCAAAACTTTACAAGCTATAATTAATTCTACAACTCTACTACTGGTTCCATGGAGCCTGGTTGCGCCGACGCTTATGGATCCCTTTAAAGGAACCCTATAGATCCCTTATGGATCCCTTTAAAGGAACCCTATAGATCCCTTATGGATCCCTTTAAAGGAACCCTATAGATCCCTTATGGATCCCTTTAAAGGAACCCTATAGATCCTTTATTGATCCCTTTAAAGGAACCCTATAGATCCCTTATGGATCCCTTTAAAGGAACCCTATAGATCCTTTATTGATCCCTTTAAAGGAACCCTATAGATCCCTTGTGGATCCCTTTAAGGAACCCCAACCTCCACCGGCCTCGAGATCCGAAACCTGTCAAAGCTTCTACGACCCAAGCCCCGAACTCAACCCGAACACCCGACGAAGATCTAGACCCTCAAAGGGTACTATAGGGTTCTATAGTAGGGTCCCCTAAGGTTCTAGAAGGGTACTATAGGGTTCTATCATAGGGTCCTTTTCAGGATGCTAAAGGGTACTGTAGGGTTCTATAGTAGGGTCCCCTTCAGGATGCTTTAGGGTTCTATCCCCGAATAGCCCAGTGCGTTTGGGGCGTGTTTGGTCGGTTCGATCGATCCACACGTCTGAGTCTTTGACATGGCAGAAGCTGATATATAGGGGCCTTAATCATTGCCTCTAAAGGGTCCTATCAGGGTTACTATAAGGGGTATTATGGGGGTGTACAATCGGGGCCTAAATAATTATAGTAGACATGCTGAAACAACACCCCATGCAACCCTTTTACAGAAGACAGTGTAGCATGAGTAGAATCATCTTAAGCTAGACCTTTGTGGCATATCTTTGCAAACCTTTAGTCAACCTAGAGTACCCGTATAGTAACCCTGAGGGTGACCTGCAAAGACCTCCTAAGGACGCCCTTCTTCGTCTTGGTGGGCTGGGCCGTTGGCACGGACTGTTGGAACCCGCGCAAAGGCCTTCGAGCCTTCGGTCTCTAAACCCTACACCCTAAATACATATTATGCATTTCGAGTTCGGATGCTTTCGGCTGCAGGGCTTTGGCTCTATGGTTCAGGTTTATCGCAGTCCGTCCCAGGAAAGCAAAAGTAGAACCTCTGCAGAAACCTTATAAAGGAAGCCTCAGCCTCAGCCTCAGAAACTACCCAGACATCATAAGAAACCCCTAAACTCAGACATCATACGGAAGCCCTAAACCCAGACATCATAAGGAAGCCCTAAACTCAGGCCCTAAACCCAGACATCATAAGGAAGCCCTAAACTCTAGCAACCCTAACCCCGACGGTTTTCGTGCTGGAAAGGATGGAAAGCTAAGGAGTCGATGAAGCAAGCGAGCTCCAAGGCCTGGACTCCGTCTACCATGGACGCCCTCCCAAGAAGAAGAAGAGACTTAGTTCTCCAATACCCAACCTTTAAGCTTTTTGGGCTTATGGATTTCAGTAGTATATAATCTGAAAGTTTAACCTTTTTTTTTTACCGGTTTATTGGGGAACTAAGGAGAAGCATGGATGAGCCACGCAGGCGTCGGAAGTCCGTGACCTCTATCAGCTCGGACTGCCAGGATGATGTGGTCGAGGATGATCTTCCTGCTATGTTCCTGGAGATTTAACGTCGCCCCTCAGGAAGGGGCCCCAGTCCCGTAATGGAGGCTTACTATAGTCATGATGGGTCTACACGAACCTACCTGTGTCTTGCAAGTTGTACAGTGACGGGTGCAGGTCCAAGCCTAAAACCCTCGCAGTGATTCAACGACATCTGGCACCACGAAGTGGTACGGCCAGACCAAGGCATCACGTTTGAAGCAAATCGCCGCGGGGTTTCAGGAATGAGATTTACATATGCATACATATATGTACATAAGGTTACCTACGCCGACACCACATGCAGCCACATGCATATATCCAAATATACCCGTACATACATTGCATATAGGTGTTTATATCTGTAAATTTTTGTATGTATGTACGTATGTATGTAGGTATGTACGTAATAATTATGTATGTATGTATGTATGTATGTATGTGTGTGTAAAACTACTTACCTACCTACCTGCCTACCCTACCTACGTACATACATACGGTCAATCAGCCAGTCCCAAACCCTAACCCTCATCGTATCCCTTATCGTAGCAGTCCTATCAGCCCTTAGAGTATCTCTAAAGTTCAGAACCCAAGATCCTGAACCTTAAATCTTAAACTCTAAGCCCAGGACTCGCGCCGAGTTTAGCCACCATCGCTTTGTCTAGCGAGGCTCTGGAAGAGCTTTCGGATTGTTTCGAGGGTCTCTTGGATTACGGCTTCTTATGAGCGATCTACGCGGGCTGCCATATAAGGGGCTGTAGGGGCTTAGGCTCGTGGGTCTAGGGGGTTTACGACTCAGGGGTTTAGGGGCTTAGGTGGTCAGGGTTGAGTCATTGAGGGTTTAGGGTCGGAACAACTAGTAAATTGTGTTCCTTACTTAGTTCGAGTATAGTACTAGGGTTTAGGCTCGAGGATTTCTGTAGATTTCAGGCTTTTGGGATTTAGGGTGGATTCGCGGTTTCGAGAGTAGGATTTAAGATTTTGGAGTTCGGGTTAAGGGTGACTCAAGAGCATGAGGGCTTACGACATTTTCTGCTTAGGATTTGGGATCAGGGCCAGCAGAGCAGGATACAAAATGGAAGCCGGGCTGCCAATCACCAAACTCCACCAACCAAGGCCAATCCGTCGCTCCCCAAACAACGCGCGGTTCAAGACCTGTCACGGCAATTTTCGGGACTTGGAGTCGGAGACAGGCCAAACACGCCAAACCAAAGTCCCGAACCCAGGCCGAACAAATAACCGAACGCCAAAAATCCGTAGCCCAAACCAACTATGATCCTGTGATCCGTAAACCCTAAACCCTAAACCTTAAACCCTAAACTTAAACCCTAACCCTAAACCCTAAACCCTATAGCCCTACACCCTCATCCTGGGAGGAGTCGGCCACCCGCCGTGCCGTGGCCGCCGCCACCGCGGCTGCTGAGGCAGAGCGGCGCAGGGAGCCCCAGGGGATGCCTTGGGGTTTAGGGTTTAGGGTTTAGGGTTTACGGGTTTCTTTCAGGGCTCCTTTAAGGGCTGCTTTAAGGGGTTGAAGGTTTAAGTTTAAGGGGCTCCTTTAAGGGTTCAGGGGCTTAAAGACATATTTTTAAGGGTTTGATGATGCTTGTTCAAATGGTTTTAGGTTTGGGGTCTTATCGTTTAGGGGTGCGGGCTTGGAATGCTACAAGAGTTCCTTTAAGATCCTCTGTAAGGGTTCCATTTAGGGTTATTTAAATCCCCATATACTATATGAGCTACTTTCCGGGTTCTACTTTTTTTTACTGGGGGGGGTCTCTGCAAGGGTTTCTATTGGGGGTTGCTACCAAGGCCGCTTAAGGGCTACTAGAAGAGTTCTCTAGGGGTTCCATAAATGCCATTACAAGGGATACGAGTGGATTTAACGTTCAGAGTTAAGGGTTTGGTTTGGCATCAAGTTCCCTAATCCTTACCTTCGGTTAGTAGGGAATGGAAGAATGGTGAATCCGTAAACCCTAACGTCAAGATGTTTTAGGGCTTGGAGCCCTGAGTGGCTTCTCCGTGTGCTGCAACTTCCAGACTGCCAGTTTGCCCCGATGCACCGCTTCAGGGGGGGTGATACGATAGACCTTCATATGATATGACCTAGTATAGTAGAACATAGCACAATACAGTATCACACAGCGTAGCAGAGTGTGATATAATTTGAGATAGAATACAACATAATCTAGCATGGTTCTTGTTATGGCGTCTGCAAGGGTTCTATGGGAACTATATCATCTGAAGGCCAAAACGTGTGCAGGCACTTGCACGAAATCCCGACCTCCTAAACCCTAAACCTGAAGCCCAACATCCCAAGGTCTAAACTCTACACCCGAAGCCCAACATCCAAAAATCCTAAGCCCTGCCTGTGGCCCAAAAGACCTACCTTCTTAAGGAAATGTATATGTAATTTAATAAAAGGAATCCTAAAAAGATAGGTCTTCTCGGCTATAAGTAAGCCCTAAGCCCAACATCCCAAAACAGCGCAGGCGCCGAAGGCTTCGCCGCAAAGGCACTGGCGCCCGAGGTCAGAGTCTGAGTTGGTGTCTGGCCAGATTCAGGGTCATAGTAAGGGCTCCCTGAAGGCAAGTACAGGGATTCTGTGATGGGGTCCCTTTTCCGGGTAGACTACCCTACAAGGGTTGAAATTTAGGATTGAGGTCCAGTTCAGTTCAGGTTAATTAAGGCTCAGCAGCTGGTTGTCTTCCCACGGTTTTGGCTCTTATAGACCCCCTTTGAAAAGGGACACTTAAAGATCGCTCTAAAAGTAACCCTTGCGGTAAGCCTATTGCTCTTGTGTTTTTGGGCCGTGCTGGGCTCCCGCCGGACTTGTCAGAAAGCCAACAAACTCCTAAACCCTCGACCCTAAACCCTAAACCCTAAACCCTAAACCCTAAATCCTTCGCCCCCTCAACCCCGAAACACCGAAGCCCTAAACTCCTAAAAGCCCTTGAAGCCCCAAGCCCTAAGGCCCTAGATCCTGAAGCCCTCAATTCCTAAATCCCTACATCAGAGTTCTTTTGATATAGGGGTATAGTAAGATACGATAATATACCCCAGACGAAGCTCTATTATGGTTAAGCTCCTTATCTTAAACCAGTCAGCCTGGGCGTCTGTTCGAGGCCGGAAGTGCGACCACACCAGCTCCGGCAAAACAGGCGCAGATTTAACCCCCTTAAATGTCATAGGAAAATACCCTAAACCCCTAAATACCCTAAACCCTTAGAAACCTAAACCCTACTCAAGGTTCTGATCCCTGGAGGTTGAGGGCTCCTTCAAGGGAGCTCCCTTAAGGAAGCTATGCGGCCACTGTAAGAGTCCCAGAAGGGGGTTGAAGGTCGGGACCTTATACTTTACAGGAGCCCTAAACACCCTTTCCTCTCCCTGAACCCTAATCCCTAAACCCTGCTAAACCCTAAACCCCTAAGCCCTAAAGCCTTCAACCCCCCAAAAAACCCGAAACCCCAAAACCCTAAACCCCTCCCCCACCCTTCCCCTCCCGACACATTATAGAACCCTCAGTACAGATCCCTTGAAAGGAGCCCTTTTCTAATGTCTTCGGCAACCAGCCTCTTGGTTCCGCAGGCGCCGGCACCCTCGCGAGAGGAAGAGATGATGTACCAGCGCCACTTTGCGACCAAGGGCCCCTTCTGTTGGGCGGATATGGGAGTTTTTGGACGAGGGTTTTGGGAGTTAGGGTTTAGGGGATTTGGGATTTCTGTATTTGGGTTTATGATTCAGTGTTTTAGGGGGTTTGAGATTTCTGGATTTGGGGTTGTTGGGAGAACTTGGGGTTCAGACGGAGGTTGCAGGCCGGGGGAGAGCAAAACACAAAGTCTCAGATCCCGACAGTTTCGGGTAAGGCTTCACCGAGCTTAAACCGAACCTCACTTGCCCAAGACCGCTGAAACTACGTCATGCAAATCCCCGCGGCCTGAAAACTACAACTGATATCAAGGGGCGCTAAAGCCTTCAGCTAGTTCGTGGTCGTTGCCATTGTAAGGCAGCGTTGGTGCGACGTCCACAAGCATCACAACCATCAGAAAAGCCAAAGGCTGCTGCAGGGAGCTGAGGCAACAATGAATCGACCGGAGTTTCATCTCGGCAACACAAACTTACAACGGATAAGAACCAGTTTAGCCTGGCAGACAGGGGTGCTGAGAGCAATGCTAGCAGAAGAAGTCGCAACTTCAAGGACAAGCAGAGTGCCAGTGCCAGTCATAGAAACAGCACGCATCGTAACACCTCACGTACATATCCCAGGAATCTGAGAGCCAGGTCATACCGGTGCTAGCGGCTAGCACATGTGCAAGTGCCAACCGTGGCCACCATAAGTCAGCGATGATGACTATGACGACGATGATGGTGAAGAAGATGAACACGACGATGCTACTATGAATAATAATGGTCTGATGATGATGACGATGATGTGATGCCCGTTATAGTCGCGGCTCGAAAATACTCAACCAGAGCGAACTAGGTAGTAAGCCCCTTATGTTATCTGAACCTCACACCCTACTATCCTGAACCTAACCACGCAACCACTCGCCAGCTACAACTGCACTCTTAGCACCATCTTTGAGGCGAGCGGATGGCGGCGCAGACGGCGGGCCTATGTGTCCTGAGCATTTGCATCGTCTTGGCCTGGTTTCAAAGCAATGCGCCGCCCGGCCTAGAGTTTCAACAGAGGGTGTGGTTTGTAGTTTGCTGGGTGTAGCACGCAGGGCTTACATGAACCCTAGACCCTATACCCTGTCAGGTTGAGGGTTTGGATTTGGGGTTCTGGTCTTGGGCTAGCTAGACAAGAATGGCCCCGACGTCGTTCCGCAACGCTTCCACCGTCCAACCCGAACCTCATACTATCGGGGCCTAAATAATTAACAATACTATTTTGGGGGTTCCTTATTAGTAGTATAGCGGATTAAGGCCCCTAGTTTAAGCCCAAAGCCTGAGGAGCCTGAGCGGTTCAAGGTGCGAACCGTGCAGGACATCTAACAGACATCTGCGAGATAGAAGAGAAATCTCAGGGAAGCACAACCCTTATGTAAACCTTTAAGCCCACATAATCCTAGATCCCAAATTCCACATCCTAAACCCAGAACTGTGGCCGAACACCGGATCGGGAGCCCGGTTCAGGGTTTAACGGTGGGTACATTGAAATTCTAAGGCTATGATAGAGGGGTTGGAAGGCGATGGAACTCTTTAGGGTTATAAGGGGACGGTAAGTATAAGTATATAGATTATTGTACTATAAGCTTATGGGGATTACGACGGGACGTTGCTACTCATTCCGACTCTGTTCAGGTTGCAGGCTTCGGTGTGTGCTAGTGTAGGCTTTGTCCGGGGTTGTGGGTTGAGGGCTTCCGGCTCTTGCTTTAGTCGTTAGACGTTGGTTTCGAGGTGGACCCAAGGGCCAGAACCAGCCAACATCCGAAACCCTAAACCCGACACCATAGCAACGTGGTGGACTTAGGGTGGAGGGCGACTACCACCGGAGGAAGAAAGACGAAGCCGATATTGCAGCTTGGCGCGGGCCAAGTGAAGCGTGCAGATCCTAACGCCCTAAAACCCTACCCAAGTGCAAGCTTGAAAATATCAGGGACCCTGATGTTTGCGCGAGTTAATAAGACCCCTGTCAATTTGGGAACTTGAGTTCAAGCAGCGTTTAAAGAAAGTTTCCGAGAATTAGGGGCCCTGTTTGATCAGTTCTTGTACTCAGGATCCACGTGTACACCAAGGTGCGATAACTTGGGTCTACCTGCCCCCTAAACCCTGACACTCGAAACCCGAAACTGAGTGAGAAAAGGAGCCCCTAAACCCTAAGCGCTACACACCAAACCCCAAACCTTGAAACCCTGAAGAACCCCTAAACCCTGAAACCTTCCCAGGATGTTTTCCATCGGTGGGGCATTCTTTGCTGCTGCTGTCGGCGTATGGCCTGCTCTGGCCTCGGCTGTTCTATATCAATTCAAAAACCAAGCATATGTGTACGTATACGTATACATATATATATATATACACATGTGTGTACATCTATATAAGTATATATATATATATATGTATGTATTATGTGTATGTATGTATGTATGTATGTATGTATGTATGTATGTATGTATGTATGTATGTATGTATGTATGTATGTAACATGTATGTATGTATGTATTTATGTATGTATGTATGTATGTATGTATGTATGTATGTATGTATGTATGTATGTATGCGTGTATGCGTGTATGTGTGTATGTATGTAATGTCTGATATCTAGGCAGGTAGATATGCAGGCACATGAAGATATATATACATATATATATATATGTGTGTGTGTATATACATATGTGTATGTACGTGTATGTAGGTAGGAAGGTAGGTAGGTAGGTATGCATGCACATGAAGTTATATGTATATTCAGAGTCGTCTTATAAGACGAACAAAAAAGCAACTCGTGCAGGGCTTGAGTCGAAGAGTTCAGGCCTTTGCGTGCCGCTGGAGGGTCTAAGGTGAAGAGATCTGTTTCCAAGCCAGCTCTAAACCCGAGAACCTTAAAACCCTAATCCTTAGCCCTGAAGCCTCAAGCCGTAGAGCTTTACACCTTAGACCCTAAACCCTAAAACCCTAAGCTGTGTATCCCGCAAGCCACAAACCCAAAGCCGCAAACCCCCAAGCCATCGACATCCTGAACTTTGAGGTTGTGCCTGGTGCTGCTACAAACTTCTGGGGCTGCTAGCCAGCTGTAGCTGCTCAACACTGAGCGTGCTGTCGGAGACTGAGATCTCAACTTACAATGCAGATCTGCCTAGGAGTGGTGAGGTCCCCGTTGTGTGGGATCCAGTGCTTGGGGTTTGGGGCCCTTTTGGGGTTTAGAATTGTGCTTTAGCCTGGGATTAGGATGTAGCGGATTGGGGTCTGTGACCTCGGGGCTTTCAGGTTCTGAAGTGACCAGGAGTGGATTCTTCAGAAGGGTCACATGAACCACTCTGGAGCAAGTTTCGAAAGCCGCCACGCGCTTCCCAACCCCTAACCAACCCTCGACCCTAAACCCTACAGCAAGCCCTAAACCCTAAAAGCCTAAATCTACACTCCAGGCTCTGAAGCCTTGAAGCACCAAAACCATATCAATCTTGGTATCCACCCATCCACACACGCCGCAGTCTGCTTGCCTTGCAGGGGCACCGTTGTGTTCCTGATGGGATACGGCCGGAGCCCCAGGGCGAGGCAGCATCTGAGCGATTTGGGTTAGGACAGGGTTTAATGTGGGGGCCTGAATGATTAGAATGGGGTTTGGGGGTATATTGTGCTATGATCATGACCAGGAACCCGAAAACCCTATTCTAATTATTATTAATCCCACTCACTACATTGTGGTCTAGGGTGTCTTTTCTGAAACATGTCTTGGCACGGACGCTTTCGAGGCTTCAAGGAGCTGTGGGATCAGCACCTCATCCAACCCCATCTCGAAGAAGCCACTATCTACCTGCTGGAGCCTCAGATGGACATGAGAAAGTATATAGGGGCCTTAATAATTAGCATAGGGTCTTGGGGTATATTACACTATGCTTATAAGGAACCCCCCAAAATAGTATAGGAAACTATCAAGGCCCCTATATTCGGTTTTCAGGGTTTTGGGATTTAGAGCCATCGGTCACTGCTTTAGCGAACTTGCTTTGCAAACTTTCCTCTCGTGCTTCTACTCTGCAGCCGTCTAATATAGAAGCCTAAACAATTTCCTACATCATTCTTAGGGTTCCTTACTCTAAGTATACTATCATATACCCCCAAAACCCTACTCTAATCATATTTAATAAAGGCCCCTACATTAGTCGAGGTTGGGCCCTTTCGGGATGAAACTGCATGTCTCGATGTGTCATCTAGCCTCCACCCTCAGATTCAGCTCTTAGCTGGTCTAAGTTAGGAACCTGATTAAGAAACCTTGGGAATTTATCAGGGTTCCTGGAATGAATTCTACTATTTTGGGGTTGTAGGCCCAGGGTGTCTTAGTCAGGTTCCTACATGATCTTGCCCATTGCTTTATCCATTGCTTTATCGCTTAGCGGTCTCTAGGGTTTTTGGAGTTTGAGGCTTTACGGTTGTTACGGTCAGGACTTTGTTGCTTCAGAGTTTCGATGAGGGCAAGCCAGCAGCCAGCATATCTGTGAGACCTTGGGTGACTGACTTAGCAGAGGCGGAAAGCACCGGTTCGGGGCCCCCGATTTGATTTTTTTTTCCACTGCCCACGCCAGGTTTTTTGCAACAATTGCCTTCGTGATCCTCCTGATCATGGTTGGGGCTTTCGCCGCTTGACGGAGTGCTGGTTGGAGTTTGGGCCAGTTTTTCAGGGGCGCTGCGCTGTGATATTTTTTGAGAAGACGGGGAACAACAAGATAGATTTCGGAAGAATTACTGATGGTGTCCCCCTATAGTTCCCTTAGAACCATACTGGAATAAACTCCAAAGCCGTTCTCTAATTATTGAAGGGCCCTACACGACATACGTTGCCCATGAACGAAAGAGCTGATGAAGGGCACGATGGAACTTCAGCCATGGTGCATCTGCAAGAAACTAGCCGTATCATCACCGCTTAGACGACGATGATTACGATGATGGTGATGGTCAGATTGCCGATGATGATGCTGTTGATGATGTTGAGGATGTTGGTGATGATGAGGATGATGACTATTCCACGGCCATGATGGTGATGCTCGCTCTCATGGCAATGAAGATGAAGACTATATGGATCAGGGTGGTGATGAGACTGACGCGGAGGCCTCCGCACCCCTGGTCGTAATGGAAGTGGTTCTTATAGCTGCCACATGGGTGTAGACGGCTTTCGTCTTCCTTCTTCATACGAGGTTGTGCTTGTTCGTATGCATCTGCTTCTTGTTCTGCTTCTTCTACTTCCAGGTGCAGGCAGAAATCCCTGAAGCATGCAGCCTTAAACCCTGAAAGACATCCCCATCACCGCGAACCTGCTATGAGGTGAATTGGCTGCGGGACAAAGTGGGCTTCTTGCCTCCGCTTTGAGCCATCGTGACGTTAGGAGGGTTTGGGGGTGAGGGTCCTTTATTCTGCTTGGTAGTCTTAGTTGAGTGCTTTGGGGCTTGAGATTCTGAATTTTAAGTATTGAGCTGTAGGCTTCTGCTTGCTCTAAGCTTTGCAACCCTAAACCGTTGCTCAAAAAAACACATCCTAAACCGCAGTAAGCCCTAAGAGCCCCAAAATGAACCGAAAACCTTCAGCCTCCTCGATTGCCCCCGGAAGAGCCAGGTGAACAGTAGTGCTTAATTGTGTGGGATTTCAGAAACCAAGGGGTGCCGTATTTTGGGGTCCTGATAATAAGGATCTTGCTATCTCGGGTACTATATTAGGGTCCCCGAGTTTCGGAAACTGCCACATGGGAGTTTCAGAAATTAGGGGATCCGAGTAGAAATCATAATCGTGATGACATCAATAACAGAGTGAGAGGTGATGGTCTTAGTCATCGCAGTTTAGGGCCTGAGCCTTAGCCTCCTTACTCCTCAAGACCCCCCCCCTCCCTCCCTCCATTCCGGGCCGATGGACTGAGGATACCTTTAGCTTCCTTCCCTGCAACTGCCAAGGATAAGACCCTTTGAAAGGCCGTCTTGTCCATTAGCCATCTTCGTGCAGTGTAGGGTTTAAGTTCAGGGGGTTTTAGGAGCTAGGTTTCAGGTTCTCTATATGATCTTTTTGTAGGCTCAGTGTGTTCGGCTTCAGCGAGGTTTCGTCCACAATGTCATGTCCTTCGTGGACGAGCGGGCGGGGCACAGCTTTCTTGTGGTCGGTTTGTCCATGTAAGGGTTTGGGGTTTGGAGTGGAAGGCTTCGGTTGACGTTTGGCTGTGACGGTGTGAAGGCTTTTTTCGATTTTGTTGAACTTTGCACGGCTTTTCACGGCTTGTTTCAATCTTAGTGCAAGCTCTTGACTGCAAGCGAGTGCTGTTCACGGAAGCAGTTTCCCTTGCATGGTACCATTTCATGTTAGCCCGCTTCTTGTCGCCGGCTTCGCAGATGGATGAAGTCATGGACTTCTTCGGCATAAACGCCGGGTATGACGACGACGATGACGATCTCAAGGGTGTCGCGGCTCTATCCGGGTATGAGCGAAAGAGGAAGGCAACCGCTGTGAACCTTTCGGGTCGAAGAATCCAGCACTGCACCAGTCAAGACCACAGCACAAGCAACAAGAGTAGCAAAACAACAGTCATAGGCATGAGGCCATTATGTATAACAGGAGCAGGAGCAGCAGGAAGCAGATGCACGAGAATCCTTGAACCTGACGCCCTAAAGCCCTGAAGCCGAAATCTTGATTACTCCCGGGCAGAAGGAAAAGAGGGTTCAAAAAAAAAAAAAAATCTTGATTACTAAGGCCTGAAGCCCTAAACGCTGCAGAGGTAATATTCAATTGTCCTAGCGGATGTGGTAGAGCTAGACTGGATGGTATATAATTGGAAAAAGGTAGCCCCTGCAAAATGGGATTGAAAAACCCTAAACCCTAAACCCCTAAACCCCCAAACCCTAAACCTTAAACCCCCAAACCCTAAACCCTAAACCCCTTCACCCTGATCCCCTGAAGCTTTGCAGACGCCTCACCACTAAGATTTCAAGCTCCCCGACGTCCATGACTACGACCCGAAGTCCGGTTCTTGGGGGGCCGTTCGGGGCAGTGGGGCCGTTTGGGGTAGTGGGTTCAGGGTATCGAGGTTAAGGTCTTAGGGTCTGGGGTTGCTACAAGTGCTTTCTGTGATGGCTACTACTACTATGATGTGGGTCACTGAAAGGGTCACTGGAAGGGTTACGAATATGAGAGTACAGGGGCCTTTTGTGGAGTTGAGGTTTGGGAGTTTGGGCTTTAGGGCTCAGGGCTTCAGCGTATCACGTTTAATTAGCGAATTCAGCGTATCGGGTTTGAGGCTTTGGGGCTTCGCGGTATTGGGTTTAGGATGGTTTAGGGTTGGCTCTAGTGGTTAGGGTGCACGGGGCTAGGTGTGTCCAGGGTTTGAGATCTTAAGTCTGAGATAACGGCCTTTCAACTTGTGGGTTGTGGTATGAGTATTGCGATAAAGCGATACGAGAGGTAGAGTCACTAGTAACAGTGCAGTAGCAATAGTCATATGAGCTGAGGCAACATGTTGAAGACCAATCTTGTAATTGCTGATGGCAGTGAGAATCAAGACTAGTGTCCTTGTATGTACGTGCATGCATAAACAGACATGTAACATTTAGATACACATATACACAGTTCATACTTATGTATACCTATGTGTAAATCTATGCATATGTATATATGTATACACTTGTACATACATACATACACACATACATACATACATACATACATGCACACATACACGCGGATGACTACAAAAGACACGTGTGCATATGTATATGCAGGGTGTATATACATACCTGCACACATACATGCGAACATACACATGTACATATTGATGATGGTGCATCCAGGACTTCATCGCAGCATATCGCAGCAAATAGCACTTGAAGTTGCGCACATCGGAGAGTGGCGGGGGCGGCGGGGAGAGCAAGCCTGGCATCAATAGCAGCATATAGTTGCGATAGTGACCACATCTGTCCGAAATCTCTTTAACTGTAGCACAAGTAGCCGGAGCAATGGTCAAAGCGACAGTAGACGTGAATCATAGTATCATGGTGGTGCAGAGGAGAGTGCGGTACTTGGCAGAAGTTGCTGCTTCTGATGATGACAACTGTAAAGTTGATGCTGACAGAGGTGTTCCACTGGTGCTGGCCGTGGTAAGGATGGGACCAAATAGCTGATTTCCCTTGTTGAGGAACCACAGCCCTAAACCCGACCAACAAATGCCCAAGGGAGCCACAGCCCTAAACCCGACCCACAAATGCTCAGGGAGGTGTCGAACAAGCGCGCCAGCCCGGGCAAAGGCGCGATGCCTGCCGCCAACCGCGGGAGAGAAGCTTGGATGTTGGTTTGGATTTGGGTTCAGGGTTAACGATGCAAGCGGAAGCCATACAAGAACCTCAGACGTCCTTTTTTGTTTTTTTTTGTTTTGTGGTTGACGTTGTCGTTGTCACCATTGGTGTGGGGCGGTTGTCTTCATCAGAGACAGTGTTGATGTGCTGTACGGTTTGTGTCACTGCAAATGTCACCACTTCGCTTGTCATCGCCGCTGGGTCGTTTGGCGCGAGTCTAGCGCTGTTCATGCATCCTGCATTCTTGTGGATAGTCTTGTTTGTCTTCTTCTCTGTTTCCTTGGCATTCCCGGTCTTTTCTGTGCTTGCAAAGCGTTTCACAGGAGATGCAGTTTCAAAAAGACGTTGATGCTTCAGTGGACGACTCCTCAAACCTGAAGTCCGATGCACAAGCTGTAGTTAGTAACCGTGGCACGTGTCCTCTTGGATGCTTTTTAGCAGCCTGTTTGCAGCAACAACAATGCATCATGGGGTCACATAGTGCAGCTTGAGTCATTCGTCGTCTTCCGAGAGCATCATGCTCCCAAAGATGGTGAGGGCCAGCTCGCTGGCACATTGCGTTGAAAGCGGCTTCATGTTTCGGCTTTGCTGCATTCCAGTGTGCTCCCTTTGTACACCATGGCAAAGCAAGCCAATGGAGCTGCTCACACACAGGGTATTGGTCTGCAATGAGGTACGGCTACATGCCAAATGCTACCAAGCCACAGGATGCCTTAGATCCAAACCCCTTTACCTGGGCTCGAGACGGGTGCCACCGCAAGTTGTTTTGGGTTTGCCAGGAGCCTGCAACTGCAATCGCTCTCAGCAGGCCAAGGGAGACCAACGTCAAAGCTGCGCGTCAGGAAGGCAAGCCGGAGCCGAGGCCTTCCGAGATCAACGTCTACTCCATCATTGTACGGCATGGCTTCCGCAATACTGACGACGACCACACGGCGGCAGAGCGACTGATCCAGTGGTTGAAACAGTATGGATCTCTGGGGTTGGTGAGCTTTTCAAATCGTCAAGAGCTTCCATGCATCATAGATGATGTCTGGTCTTGAGAATGTTGGCGACTTTCTCCAGGTCAAGGCCAACACGCGGAAGCAACGCTGAGCCTCGTCAGTGTGGTGGGATGTTGTTCCACGCTGCCGGTCCAACTACTGCAGCGCAACCACATCCACATTCCGGACATTTAAGAATTGCTCGCATCTCCAGCGCAGTCTTTTTCTGGTAAGGTGTGAAGATGTCCCAGTTGTAGTCCTCACGGGTCGCTATGGTGGCGAGGGCAAGTCATTCTTGCACTCCCCGCTCCGCACTCTTTTCGGTGTGGAGAATGTGCGGGCCACACCGGGTCTCGGCCTGGAACGCCGGAAAACAGTTCTGCTGGATGAGTGGGCCTTTGACACATCGGTTTTGGCGCTCCCCACACAGCTGCTCTGGCATGAGGCAAACCGATTCCTTTTACGAGGCCACAAAACAAGGACTTCAATGGTCATCTGCTCTAGCAAGGCACAGTTCCCATTCTCGTGACGTGTAGCTAGCGCCCATCATGTCCAAGGCCAACGAAGCCGCGCATTGTGCAGGCCCAGTGAGTGGACAATGTTGTTGTGCCGTTTTCGCATTTTCACATTTACAGTGCCCTTCCCTGTGAGCATTTGTAAGATTCCAGTGTGCGACGGTGCGACCTGCTTCGCTCGACTCCTTAACTCGTATGCAGCGCCAATGAACTAGCGGCTCTTGCATTCTGTGAATGATTTCTGCGCACGCAGAGCTAACGCACCACCGTCTGAAAAACTGTATTCTCCCTACGAAGCGCGCTCTCATGCCAGCTCAAAGGCCGCCTGGCCGGCCTCACGCTGGCAAGAAGTCATGCTCATACAACATAATTATCAGGCAACACTCACCGAAAGGGACCGTAGGTCCTGCTAGGTCAAAACATGGTCGTGGTAGGAGCAGCAGTAGTAGCAGGTAGCAGCAGGTTGTATTTGTTGCAGGTGGTAGTGGTGGTGGTAGTAGTAGTAGTAGGAAACAAAGGACTGCAGCTTGCCTGATACCCCGAATCTTGCATGCTAGACCTGGGGCTTTAGGAAACTTTACAACCGAAGTTCAAAGCCCGAAGCCCTACACCATCCTTTTTGTGCATGATGTGCCCAGGACAGACTACGCCCTTTGGTGGCATTATGGCAGTGAGGGCTTAGACAAAGGAGCTGTACTTCACAGCTGGCATGAACAAAACTAGTTTTCTCGTACAACCCCTGCACAGCGTTGTACAGTGATGTCACCCGTGCTGCTGGTGCAGCTGCAGCTGCTCAGCTGCCACACTTGCTGCGGCAACAGCAACAATAGCGTGAAGCTGCCATTGCCACCAATATAGGGCTTTTTTTGCTGCTGCAGCTGCTACTCTGCTACTACATCTTCTTGTGTCAAAACTCCACAAGCCTAAACATTTCTATTGCTACAGCTGCCACACGTCGTCTTCTACCAAAACCTCGTGAACCCTAAACCCTAAACTGCAGGAAAGGCCCATCCCTGGTGGCTGGGGCCGCTTATCGGGGCCAACCGCCCTCGGCCGGAGGGCTCAGAGCGTGGCCGGTGACGTGAATTGGGTTTAGGTCTGCAAGTCCTTATCGACGAGGGGTTGAGGGGTGGGGTCGACCTTTACGCGGTGTAGGATCTTGGAGGGGGTCTTCACGGGCCCGAAAAAAGCTTGAAGGTTTTGACGGCTGCAGTTTTTGAGAAGCAGCCGGTAGCACTTTCCAACAGTCCCATCTATCCGTTCATCTCTCAAGGTATAGACATAGGTGTGTATAGTAGATTCACATTGATATTTGTATCTGAGAAAAATGCATGTTCCTTGCATATGATTCTGTGGTCTTATCTCACCCTCCTCCGTCAATGGAGAGCGAAGCAGGACACAGAGAGACAGAGAGAGAGAGAGAGATACAGAGAGAGAGGGGGAGGGAGGGAGGGAGGGAGGGAGAGAGGGAGAGACGGAGAGACGGAGATACGGAGAGAGGGAGAGACGGAGAGAGTGCCACTTGAGAAGCAGCGGAAAGCTCATACCAGCGTAACAGCTCCCCAGTTGTTGGGGACAGATCAAGACCTTGTGTTTTGGAAGTTGGCCTGAGGCCCCAGTTCCCCTTCTCTTTCTTCACACATCATCACCAGCGACCCTGGTCGCTTCTGAAGTCTGTAGAATCCACGCTGTAGCTTCAGCAAGAGCACAGCTAAACTAATTTAGCAGTTGCTATCGTCGTCGTTTTCGTCGTATCGCCAGTGTTGTGATGGTAGTAATCGTCGTGCTCAGTCCGCGTCGTCATCATTCCCATCATGTCTCATCGCTATAGTTGTAGTCCTCACCATTCCTCACCTTCATTCTCCCCTTGTCGTCTTCCTCGTTCTGACCATTGTCATCAGCGTCATTACCGTCATCATCATCATCATCACCATCACCATGACCATCATCATGATCGCCATCGTCATCGTCATCATCGTCATCGTCACCATCATCATCGTCATCGCTAGCGGTACTGTCGTCATCATCGTCGTCCTGTATCAGCATCTGCATGATGATGGTGATGACCGTCCTCGTCGTCGACACTACCGATGTTGACGTGGTCATGTACATCATCTCATCATCATCATCATCGTCATCATCACCGCAATCCCGTAAACTTTACGGTCTCCAAACTACCTTAGATCATTCTCAGCTTTGCCTCGGCCCCAACGCTTGGACAGACTCCGCTTGGAGGCGCGCTGGCCGCGAGAACGTTCGCGAGATGCCCGTGTGAGATGAGCTGTACTGGTAGGTCAACGACGGAAGGCTTTGAGTTTTGAGGCTTAGGCTTCATGGTTCAGAGTTTGGGACCAAGGCTCTTGAAGAGGAATGAATTAGACATCAAATCAGTGGGCTAGCTTCCATTGCTCTTTGAGTCTATTCGTTTTCACTCATCTCTTTTCACCCCGCACCTGTTCTGGAGAAGCGCTTCTCCACGCAAAACTTCTTGACAAGGCTGGGCGCCCACTGAAAGAAAGGCATGGCCCTTCGCATGCTAGCCACAAGTCGTGGACTGCAAGCAGTCTTACAGTTGAGCTGTCAATCATCAACTGGACATGCACGTCCTTTTTACCTGCATAATGTATGTATGTCTGCGTTACACATATACATATATATATATATATATACATATATATATATATATATATATATATGTCTATGTATATGTGTATATATATATATATATATATATATGTATATGTGTGTGTATATATATATATATGTATCTACATGTATATTATGTATGTATATATATATATATGTATATATGTGTATATGTTTACGTGCATGTATGTGCATATATGTATGCATACATACCCGTCATGCACACACATGGATACATACATGCATGTTTGCATATGTGAGTCTTGTTTCCACACATACATGTGTATATGTGTCCACCCATGTTGATACACATGTCGACTCGAACTCCTTCACATATTTAACCACATGCCAATGTGCGCATACACGCAGATATGGCTACGACTATGTGTTGCTGTAGTCCGGCCTCTGAGTTTTAACCTATCTGGTTTCTATCCACCTTGTCATTGATACACACACACACACACACACGCACACCTTTGAACAATCCTGACCCCAACCCAGCTTCGCCACGACCGAAAACCCCTGAACTTCTGAGAACAAGCCCTGAAGCCCTGAACTCCAGAGCGCAGGCGCCGGGGAATCACAAGTTGACCTTCACCAACCGCCTCAAAGACGAGGCTGCGCCCCTTGAATGGAGCCAGACAGAGCCCGAAAGCCTCAATTGTTAATATTATTCCTTAGGAACCGTTCCGGTAGTTAGTACACTATTCCCCGAGACCCTATTATTCAGGCCCCGATACCAACGCTGGACTCCTTGAAGCCTGGGATTTTCAGGCGCTTGAGGTTTTTCTGTTCGATTTTCTGATTTTCTTTAGGATCACAAGGTCTTGAGGGTTGCGAGAGTAGAGCAGAGAGCGTTGCTTCTTTTCCAACTGCTACTGCTACGGCTTCTGCTGCCACTGCCACTGCCACTGACACTTCCACTGCTACTGCTACTGCTACTGCTCGTGCTACTACTACTACTACTACGACTACTACTACGACTACTACTTCGACTACTACTGCTACTGCTACCAGTACCTCTACTACTACCACTGCTAGTACCACTACCACTACCACTACCACTACCACTACCACTACCACTACCCGACGACGACGACGACTACTACTGCTACAACAACTCCTGATGCATCTGAGCAAGCAACGAATGTGCAATTCCCGAGCTGGTCAAGATCATCATCGTCGTCGTCAGTATCAACAGCATCAACATCAGCGTCGCCATCGGAATCACAACCCTCAGTGCTATTGTCATCAGTTCCATGTTCGTCATCATCACTCCGACAATGCGCGCCGTCAGCATTAGCAGAGGCATCACTATGCCCAAAGGACGATCACGGGGAGCGGATCTATGAGGTTCTTTTCATCATCGCTGTCGTCATCATCATCATCGTTGCAACCGTCGCCATCATCACCATCATCATCATCATCATCATCATCCTCAGCATCATCCTCATTACCGTCGCCGGCATCCCCAACATCAACATCGTCATCATCATCGTCTTTAACCTGTCCATCGCCTTAGTCGTTCCTGCAGCTACCATGCTTGAACAGCGACAGCGCCTTTTCCTGATCTAGCTCTCGTATCCCAGGTGTTTCTATATACTGTCGGACTACTTGAGAGACGTATTCTCTTCTTCGTAGTGTGTTGGCGTTCTTGTGATCTTTATGTTGATGGTGATGAGCTGATCGCAGTCTTGATCAATCACAGAATCTCAGGATCCACAGGTCCATTACTGCCCAGAGGAATAAACTCTCACTAGAATCATCTACCATCCCCATAAGGGCCATGCGAAACTCGTTAAATGTCCCTACACCCCAGCAAGAACTTGATAATATCGGACGATGCAGGACATGGGGATCTTCTCGAAGGCAGGTCTTTGAAGTTTTCTGCTCTCGCATTTTGTTTTTGAGAAGCTTGCTACATGCCACTTTTTTTTTTTGTGTGTGTGTGTGGGGGGGGGGGGGGGGCTTGGTGTTTTTTGGTCTACGGATTTGGAGATTTCGAGTTCAGAGTTGTGTTTTTTACAATTGGGCGGTTAAGCTTGTTTTTTTATAGTAGGTCCTAGGTACAGGCCAGGTTTTGGAAGATTTTGGAGGCTTAACTTCCGCGAGCAAGGAAAAGCACTGTCTAAGTGGAAGGGTATGCCATTCTTAGGGCTAATAGATATGGAACACTACCAGAAACCCTACCACCACAGAAACCTTAACCGCAAACCCATACAGCACTCCCCTCCCGACTCTGGAGAACCTTGTGTACCCTGAAGCGGAGAAATTGAAAACCGAAACCATTAGAGGCTTCGAGTTTGTTATTGGTTGTTCCTCGCTGCTGCAGGTCTTCTACGGGGTGTCGCCTTTCCTTTGCAGGTTGGACCTGTCGTGCTCCAGCTTGAGCATCAGACAGCCAAGTATAACGTCGGTAAAGGGCGCACTCTTCTAGCTGCTTTCGGACAGTGTCAAATCTAGGTCAGTCTAGGTCATACTCGGCATGTTTTGTAGTATGGGTGGGTACCGATTTCAATAAACGATATTTGGAACGCTAGCCGAGGATTACCCGAGCAAGCCATGGCAAATTTGTGTCGAGTGATTCAAGTTTTAGGCCCCTCAGATGGCCAAGCCTGAGACTCAACTTGATCCTCAACCCTGCACCTGTGAGATTAGCTTGGGAAGGTACTCACGCACCGAACTCGCATCAGATGGAACATGTCCAGGCTTTCAGGTATGAACAGGAAGGCAATGCCGGTTTTGCCCCTAAGCCCGAAACCCTGCAAACCCTAAGCCCTAAGCCCTATTCCAAAGGCCTGAGCCCCAAAGCCCTCCACTCTCTGGAGCTCGCCAGCCTGTCAAGCCTCACAACCTCCAAACCCCGAAAGCTTAACTCCTAGACCGCGTTCTCCCCAAATAAACGAATCCATCAAGGAACGCTCACAGTACCCCTTATAGCAACCTGACAGTAGGCTTTAGCGGACACCTGGAACATCATAGTTGGAGAAATCAAACAGACGAAGAAACCATTGGGGGAACCCCGGTTTCATCCTGAAAAGGAACCCTTCAATACTAAACCCTGAAAGGCTTCATGGAAGGAATCCATACCCGAACCCTCAACGGCACCCTAAACCCTAAACACTAACCCTGAAACCCTAAAGCTAAACCCTAACCCTAAACCCCTTAAAGCTTTGAAGGAACCCTGCGGCCCTAGGTACAACCACCTCGGAGACGAGGGCGCCGCTCAGCTTGCCTCCGCCCTGCTGGGCCCAAGGGCCCGAACCTGAATCGCTCAGGGCTTTACACGGGCTGCATGGGATTAGGACGTAGGGTGTATATATATATATATATATATATATATAATGTATGTATATATATATATATATAGAGAGAGAGAGGGAGAGAGAGAGAGAGAGAGAGAGAGAGAGTGATTTTATTGTATATATGTACATGTTTATGCATTTGTACAAACAGACAACAAGCCAACAAAGATATGTCGGTTTCTTTATCTTTGTCTAAGTATCCGAATCTTGCACATTATCAAGGTTAGTATCAATATCAACATCTGTATCTATATCTATATCTAGTTCTGTATCTACATCTATATACGTGTCTTTACTCCTATCTTTATCTCGACCAATCTCTATACAGTGTGAGTGTGTGTATATATATATATATGTATACACACATGAAAATATCACAATCAATCAATCTATCAAATTGTCTGTACAAGCACATGTGCTTACAGTCGAAAGTGTACGCGGTTTTCTCGAAAGATTTAGGCTTCTGGTTTACGGACTAGGGTTTAGGATTTGGAGTTTCTGGCACTTAACGGGATTTTCGGGCTTAGGGCTTGAGGGCTGGGTTTATGGCTTTGAGGGTTCGAGGTTTGAGGCTGCAGCGGTGCAGAGTTTAGGGCGTTTAGCTTCCGATTTCCAAGGCGTTTAGGGTGTGGGAGTGCAGGATTTCAGGAGTTTAGGCTTTTATGGGCTTAGGGCATGGGCGAGGAAGTTGGGGGTTGTGAGTTCAGGGTCGCAGCGGTGGTTGTGCTAGCAGTTCTTACCGCTTTTTCCAAACTGTGGTCTCGTGGTTTGCTCTTGTTCTTCTTCTTAGTATTGCAGTATCTAGTTTGCTAGTTCTACGGCTCTGGCATATGGAAACAATAACATTACCATGGCTAGATGGTTGGACTGATCATGGTGATGAGCTGTTACTGTTACGAGTACGGGGCTTCGTTCTGACTTCTTGTGTCTGATCTTCACGTGTTGCTGTTCTTATCATTGTAGTCGCCATGCCAACTATGATGTAGTTGCCCTTGCCATTACCCCTAGCTCTAGCTCTTTAAGTCTATTCGGCTTTTTGGGTTCCAGGTTCAGGGTGCAAGGTCCGGCGGTTAGGATGATCGGGTGCTTGAGGTGTTCATTCTTTTGGCCCTTACATCACTAAGCCCTAAACCCTCAAGCCTTTAAACCCTAAACCCTGAAACCCTGAAACCCTGAACCCTAAAGCCTTTAAGCCCTAAACCCTGAAACCAAAAACCCTAAAGCCTTTAAACCCTAAACCCTGAAACCTTAAACCCTAAAGCCTTTAAACCCTAAACCCCGAAACCCCAAACCCTAAAGCCTTTAAACCCTAAACCCTAAAGCCTTTAAGCCCTAAACCCTGAAACCAAAAACCCTAAAGCTTTTAAACCCTAAACCCTGAAACCCTAAAGCCTTTAAACCCTAAACCCTGAAACCCTAAAGCCTTTAAACCCTAAACCCTGAAACCCTAAACCCTATAGCCCTTAAACCCTAAACCCTGAAACCCTAACCCTATAGTACCCTTATAGTAACCCTTATAGATCCCTTGTAGATCCCTTAAAGGCCACTAACCCCCCCTAGGAGCTACACCCCAGCACGAGGCTCAGCGCATGGCCTCCCTCCAACTGCGCAGCAATGCGATCGGCCCTGAGGGCCTTCGAAGCATCTGCGATGCTCTCAGGAGCCGGGTCTCTGGCCTGAGGGTTTAGGGTTCCATAGGGCTTATTAGGGTTTATAGGGTTTTTGATAGGCCTTAAAAGGAACTCCAGAAAGTTGGAATATGGAATAATGGCAGGATCCCCTATATTTTTACCTTAAAGGGACTATGATAATGATATTCCAACTTTCTGGCTTCTACTGTAGGGTTTAGGGTTCCCCATAGGGCTTAGGGTTTATAGGGTTCCCCATAGAGAGTTTAGGGTTTAGGGTTGGTCCACCATGGCGAAAAACAGCCAAGCTACATTCATTCATGCTCTGATTTTTTTGGGGGCTTTGCAAGAGTCCGGCCGGCAGGAGCACGCCGTCCGTTCGCCGCTTCGACATCTCCATGAACCCGTCACTGCCTTGGAACCTCCAGAGTGGTCCCAAACACTGAACCGCATTTCCTGAACCCTTTTGGGGGCGCCTGAATAATTAGAACAGGGTTGAGGGGGATAACATACTGGAGTTATAACAAGGAAAAATAGTATAGGTATCCATTAAGGCCCCCCTAAACCCTAAACCCCAAATCCTAAACCCTGAATTAGGCCCCTTTCTTAGACCGTAACCGAAGCTCGGGGTCTGGAACTGCAAGACGCTCCCTTATGTGAACTGATCGGCTGAGGGCTGAGGCAGGCGGGCTTAGCTTGACATAGGGTGCAGGAATTTTCGTGATGAAGGATTGCGATCATCATCATCACCATCATCATCATCAAGCTTATTCTTGGCACTCTGGGTTTCAGCATCGCTGTTATGATCTTGGTGCTTCGATTTCCTTTGCTGCTACGATAGTCAGTTGTTGTGAGGTTTGCCGTTTACTCCAGTTTTTAGTCTTACCACTGCTGGTACCTATGCCAAGAGCACCTGTATGTCGTTGTAGTGCGATTTGGAGTAGAGGGTGCCTTCAACCCAGGAGTTCTCAACATATCAGTACATGTTAGGATTTTAGTAGATATTAGGGTTTCGTACAATTCGGCACTCCTTCAAAGGCCCTTTATGCATGGCCTCCTGTCCCTTGTCCTTGTGAAACCGCCATCTCATTAGCGATATTGAACTGCAGCCAGGCTGGGAAGAGAGGGTGGTCTGATGTGCTGCTGCCACGACTTGAGGGGACCCTGCGCTGGGGAGGTCCGTTTGGTCGATCTCTACTTCGTACGGACCCTAAACCCTAAACCGTAAATCCAGACCCTAAACCCAGAAACCATCAACCCCTAGACCCTAAGCCCTAACCCCTAACCCCTAACCCCTAAACCCCTAAACCCCTAAACCCTAAACCCTAACCCCAAGCTCCTGAACCCTAAACCCTCGAAGAGCCCTTTCTCTGCAAACTCCGAGACTCGGGTTGTTTCCCTCCCCAAGCCAGGCTTGTGCAGCTGCTTCAAAGCTCCCCGGAACTCTTAGAGGTGCGGCTTCTTGGGCTTCAGGGTGAAGTTTGCGGGTTCGCGGTCTCGGGCTTAAGGGCTTGGGGGTTTGAGGGTTTAGGGCTTTCGTTTATATAAAGTATTTCAGGGCTGATTTTGCGCCTCAATTCAACGAGTAGGCGTTGACAGTGTTAATGTGCGGCTTACTGAACCCGGGACCTGCCCGAAACCTTGCTTCTTGTGCAGTTGATGATGGGGGACATTGAGGCGGAGATTGAGCCATGGCACAAGTTGAGAGTCCAGGCGGAGCAGAGGATGTTTTCGAGCGCCGCAGACACTGGCGGTTTTTGATTTCGGTTTGTCTTTCCGAGATTCTTCAGGAGATGCTGTAGGAATGCGGAAGGGAGGGCACCCACATCTTGTAAATCCTGAATCCTAAAGCCCTAAACCGCGTAAACCCAAATACCCACCACCTAAGCCCTGAACCTAGACCTTGGGATAGGATCTGCATAAATGCTCTTCAAAATTCCCAAAACACCGTTCAAACCCTCTACAGCCATGCACAGCCCAAATTCAAACCCTTAGCAGTCTGGATGGCTCCTGGTCTCGGTAACTTGAACAGGGGGGGCTTCTAACAAGGATGCTAGTGTTCGGTCTTCTATGTTACGGTGATAAATAAAGAAGCCCTTACAACTAGCAAAGCAGCCCGTGTAGAGACCTCACCAACACGCTACTTCCGAGCCATGTAAGTCCTTATCCCGAAACCCGAGACCTCAACCCTCAACCCTTTACGGCGGAGGGTTGCGCTTGAAACCCAAGGACGTCTTGGTTTCCCTTGCCGCGACGCTTCGGAGATATCCAACGCAACTGAAGGCACCTGCTCCTCCAAAGGGTATAGGGGTTTTTAGGGTTTAAGGGATTTAACCTTTGAGCCCGCTTCGTGTTCTTTGAGATTCTAGGTGGATAGGTTTCCGAATCTGAAAGCCAACTCCCAGACCCTGAGTTGCAGTCCTCTACTGGCTGGAGCTTTCCTAAACCTTACCCTCCAAAGCCTAAACGGCTCAATTAATCTGAAAACCCAAAACACGACATCCTAGACCCCCTGAACCCCAAACCACCTAAGCTCTAAACCCTAAACCCCAACCAGTGATCCTCAAGCACCCGGCCTCAGTCGCCTTCTGACCTGGAGCCCGCAGGTTTCCTGCCATTGATGTCCTTCGCACTGATTTAGGATTTAGGGTTCCCAGGAAGAGCTCTGTAATGGTTACTCATAAGGGCACTCGAAACGGTTTGGGTTTTTGATGCAGTTATCCCACTAAAACGGCAAGTCTGAAGAGGGTTTTATGAGAGACCTGACAGGGTGCTATATAAAGGTTACTGAGGCTTGTTTCGAAGGGTTCTACAAGGGTTACTAGAAGGGTTCCGTGATTGGGTTTAAGGTTATGGGACCCATGAGCCCGAAATCGAAACCACGAGAGGATTCTGTTCGGGCGGAAGATGGCCCCACAGAGCCGAACGCTAGAACGTCCTAGCAGTCTGTACATGTCAACACCCTGACTGCAGTACCCCACATCTTGAACCCTATACTGCACATCTTCTTAATATAGTTTCCTGAGTCCTTACTCTATTGATAGTATCACGTACCCCAAAACCGTATTCTAGTTATCAACACCCCGAAATTTTTGGGGTGTAGTCCTCGTCCAAGGTCTTGGACATCCAGAACCCGCGCATCTCCACCCTCCAGGAGGGTGGACTCGGTAATTCTCGAAACCCTATCACGTACCTTTGGCTAGTAGGGAATGGAGGAATGGGGTACAATGAAAACTACTATTACTACCATTCTTCCATTCCCTACAAACCAAAGGTAAGATCATGGAACCCTGATAGGGTTCAGGGTTTAGGGTTTGTAGCCCTTTTAATTTTTTGCCTTTGTTGGAGACTAGAGTAGCCCTTTTTTTGCCTGTATGAGTAACCATTACAGAGCTCTTCCCTGGAACCCTAAATCAGTGCATGCTTCGAGTTTGACTTCAGGATTTAGGGTCTCGGTTGAGGTGGGTCTGCTCCTGAAGCTGTAAGGGGCTTGGGGCTGAGGGTTCAGGGCGCCACTAGCCAATTAGACGAAAGTCGCTCAGTTTCAGCCCATGCCCTGAATTCTGAAATGGGAGTTTCCGAAAATTAGGGGTACCTTATTTGGGTGTCCGTAATAAGGATCCTACTATCTAGGGTACTATATTAGGGTCCCCTGGTTTCCGAAACTCCCAAATCCCTGTATTCACCCCAACACCCCCTCCCCCTATCTAAGCCCCTAAACCCCTACCCTAAAGCAAGTCTAAACCCTATTTAATTTAAGCCCCGAAAGCGCCAATCCAAAGGTAACAGGAGGGACCCTTAATAAGGACCCCTAGTATATATCCTTAATATAACTATTATATATCCATTATATAGCCCATTATAGGGTAGGCGTCCCCATTCAGGGTCCCTCCTTTCCCCTTTGAGCCAACGAGGAAGATCACACAGTACACCTCGGCCGCATGATGCGCACCAACACGACTCTCACGGAGCTCTACCTCGGAAAGCACAGGTGGCTCCTACTAACGGGGCCTTAATAATTTTTAGAGGGTTCCTTTAAAGGGGTCTATAGTAGGGTTCTACATTAGAGGCCTTAATAATTGACTAGGGTCTTGGGGTATATTGCACCATAACTATAGTAAGGAACCCCAAAATAGTATAGGTAAGTATGAAGGCGCCTATAGTACAAGGGGTTGGGATACTGTGAGATTTTCCAGGGCTGTGTAGACGTGTTTTAGTGGTTTCAGGGTTTGATGGGGTCAGGGTGGCCGGTGTGCTTTAGGATTTCAAGCGATTCGGGTTTAGGGGTCAGGGTTGAGCGGCTGAGCTTCGGGCACGGGCTGGGGCTTACATTGGGGTGGTGGGAAGAAGAGTGAGGACAGATGAATTGTACAACTAGGGTGTATTCCAGGCTTCAGAGCGACCCTGCACAGGTTTTAAACGAATTTCTGATGGGGGTTTCCGAAAACAGGGGAGCCTAATAAAGTACCCTAAATAGGGTAGGACCCTTTTTAGAAGGACACCCAGATAAGGTACCCTAAGTGTCGGAAACTGCCAGATGAATGTTCCCCTTTGCCCTTAGATGCCAGCTGCAGGAGCTCAACCCTGAAGCCCCAATCCAAATGGGAGTTTCCGAAAATTAGGGGGTACCTCATTTTGGGGATCCTTATAATAAGGATCCTACTATTTAGGGTACGATTTTAGGGTCCCCAATTTTCGGAAACTCCCAAATACCAAACCGATGTTGAGGGTCTTCCTCTTGCTTCACTGTTATGACAATATTGCTATTGCGCATCAGCATTACCTTACTACTATTATTTGGAGGAACACTTGTTTTATTGCTTATTACTAAAATTAGTGTATTGTTATTTTCATTGCTATTTCTTGAGCATCAACTTTGCGAAGTTCGGGGGTCGGGGCTGAAGAGTGCAGGATGCGTGACGATGGCATCCGGCAGCTGGTGGACTTCCTTTTGGAGAACAAGGCAAGCACTAGGGGAAGGGTAGGAAACCCTAAACCCTAAAATCAATCCCACCCGCGTCAGCCCTCTAAGTTAAGGAGCCTAAATAATTCCCTATACTTTTTGGAGGGCTCCTTTTGATGATTATAGTATAATGGACCCCAAAACGTTATTCTTATTATTAGGCCCCTACATAAGGTGAAGGTTAGGAAGCCCTTACCCCCATAAGTGAGTTATGGCCCATAACCCTTATAGTAGCCCGCGTGGGCAGGGCGACGATAAGGGAAAAGGGTTGCGGGGTTTCGGGTCTGGTGCGTCTTTTTGCTTTGTCCTACCAGTCGAAACGGAAAAGACTAGCTCAATCATGTATCCTCAATTAGGTACGGCCCCCATACAGTAAGAGTCTATAATAGGGCTACTATTAAGGTCCTAATATAACTTTATTATGAATACTATTCAACTATTACTGAGTGGGGGCCGTACCCAAATCCTCAACACTTCGGAAGGGTTTTCGATCGAGAGGCTCTGACATACCTACATGCTACATCAAAACCCAGGCCTTCAATCCCGGATCCCCCTTAATCCCGACCTCCTACATCAACATGTCGACTCCCTAAACGCTAAGTCCAGTCTAACACCCGAAACCCAGAACCTTAAACCCCAATATAGGGACCTCGTTTTTTTCCTGTATTCTTTTCGGGGCTCCGTATTATACTGTTACAGTATAACGGGTCCCAAAATACCCTATTGCAATTATTGAGGCCCCTTTAGTAAGCCCGGACCCCAATCCCTGGCAGGTGCTGCGGGTGCTGGACCTGAGGCAGCTTAGGGGCTTTGGTAAGGAGGACAGGGTTTGGGGGATATGGGGGTTTCCGAGAATTAGGGGGTACCTCATTTTGGGGGTCCTTATAATAAGGATCCTACTATTTAGGGTACGATATTAGGGTCCCCTATTTTCGGAGACTGCCATATTTTGCTACAGATATGGCAAGGAACCCAAAGGAATAGTGTTGGTCATGATAAGCAACGTTTGTATATGGCAGGGTGTTTCAGGAAGCAAGGGTTCTGTGGGGCATTCAGCGTTTAATAGTACGCGCTTTAGGGTTTCGGTGTCAGGGAGTCCCCTAAGCTCGGGAATCCACGAATATCTTTCTTGAGCTTGCTATGGCTTCTGATTTCGTGTATGGTCCTTCAGTGATGCAGGGAATTTTATGTTGCCTTCAGGAAGATACTTGATTGACGGGGCTTTGTGTTTTGTCGGTTTTGGGGTAGGCCGAAACCCCGAACTTTTGACGAGACCATAAACCAACAAATCAGTCCTGAGCCTGAACACGCTGGTCTGGGAAGGGTTGTAACTTAGAGGCAAGAACAAGTCTTAGTAATGTTGCGTGGGAACCCTGAGTATCCAAAATCCGTTTCTAGTGGTTAAGGTCCCTGTATTGTATAATCCTGAACACCAAGCCTGAGCCATACGCCATAAAGTTAGGTAGGATGGAGCACCTCAAGCATCCAGAAGTTCAAAGATTTCGGATTGGTGCTGCTACTCAAGCATCGCATATGCTTATGGCTGAACCCAAAATTAAAACCTGCTGGGTTCCCTAAACCCTGGCCCCTAAACCCCAGAACATGAAAGCCCAGACCCCAATCTCCTCCAGTTTTTCTGCGAGCGGTGCCGTGAACAGAGACCTGCTCATGGCTTGGGGGTTTTCAGAGGAGGATGTTGGGGAGGGTTTAGGCTTTAGGGTATAGGGATGTATGGGGTTTAGGGGTTACGGTTTGGGGTTTAGGGTTTGGTTTAGGGTATAGGGTTTAGGGCTTACGCCCCAATTCTCAGACCGAGCAGCAAAGGGCGGGGTCAGGGCCCGGGGCCGAGAGAGGCCAGAACGGCCAAAGAGGCGCCAGACAACCAGGGAGGCAAGGGGGGGCAAAGCGAGGGCCAGCGGTTTAGGGTGTTCGCATACAGCGGAAAATCAAGGTATTCTATGATTCTCGGCCCAGCTGTGGAAGATCGGGCTGTATTCGACCACTCTCCATAGGCTCCCGCCATTGTTTCGCCCAGTGCGGGTCAGTGTCTGGGCACCCAGCTATGCCTGGGAACGGCCCCAGGGGCCGTGTGGGAATTTAAGACAGGCGCCGGTAATGTTCGTGTTTAATCCACAATTGTCTTTGGAAAGTGTTCGAAAGTCTTTGAACTTCAGCTCCTGAGCAAGTTGTTCTGCAGGTGCAACGAGCTGGGAGCCGTGGGCGCGTGGGGGCCCTCTTCACTGGGCTTCGGCGCTTCAGGGCTACGTGATGTTTCGGAGTTTAGGGTTCAGGATTTGGGATTACGGATTTCCGCTTGTGTTTTCGCGAGGTTTTCAGGTTTTTTGGAGCTTGGGTTGATTCGCTTCGAGGCGGGTTTAGCACAGCTACCTCAGGTTGGCAGCTGCTTCGGCTGCTCAGCAGACCTTGTGGAAACGTAACGAATGCAAGCTGTCTGCATGACACAGTGGATCAAAACCCTAAGCTCTGAATAAAATATGCTTAAATCCTGAGCACTAAAGCATCCCTAAACTCCGCTGAACCTTAGGCCCCATTCAAAACCCCTTCTAGAAATCCTTGTAGGAGTTTTAGCTCCTGAAAGATTCCCGTTTCCTTCGAGGGGACTTGTTCGAAGTGCCGTTCAGGGCTCCTTTAGGGGTTCCTTTAAGGGCTCCTTTAGGGGGTCCTTTACCAGAACCTTAAGGTAACCCCTTTCTTGGAGGTTCAAGGGTAGTTGTAAGTGGAGTTATAAGTCTCCGAATATGGGCTATAAATATCGTTACCCTGCCTATAACCCCACTTCCCATGAACCTCCAAGTAAAGCAGCCCTGAACCAGGTACTACCTCGGAACGTTGCTGGTGCACACCAGCACTCTTGTTACCGCCCGGACCTCGGCCCGCGGTGATTCGAAGGCATGGGTCCCTCCTCAGGGAGTCCTTGGAAGAAGGATCCCACCCTAATTTAGGGGTCATAATGAGCACATAAACCATGTTGGGGGTTCCTTATTATGATGGGTTCCTTATTATGATTGTAATGCAATTTGCCCCAAGACCCTAGTCTAATTATGAAGGCCCCTAAATTAAACTCTAGGGCCACTTCATGCACCCTTTGCACAGCGCCAGAAACAATAACCGCAAAAAACTCCGGTCGGTATCAGAAGGATCCTGCTTAGTCGGATGGTTTCTGAAGCCAAAGCTTTAGGGTTTAGGATCGGGGGTTGAGGGTTCAGGGTCTCGGGCTAAGGGTTACGGTTTAGGGTCGAGGGAGTGTGGGGCATCAGGTTTAGGCTTCCATGATGCCACACAGGTCTGATCTATCACACAAGACCACCTTCCTTGGTTTGGTCTCTCTCTCTCTCTCTGTCTCTGTCTCTGTCTCTGTCTCTGTCTCTGTCTCTGTCTCTGTCTCTGTCTCTGTCTCTGTCTCTGTCTCTGTCTCTGTCTCTCTCTCTCTCTCTCTCTCTCTCTCTCTCTCTCTCTCTCTCTCTCTCTCTCTCTCTCTCTCTCTCTCTCTCTCTCTCTCTCTCTCTCTCTCTCTCTCCGAAATTAGAAGTCCGGGGTGTGTCCCTTTCGCCCGGCCTCGCCGTAGTGTTGGCAGCAATGACGATGCTGAACACATGGTGCGTTTCGTTTGGATGCTCCACATCCTCGTCGTTATTCCCATCATCATGATCCATATCATGGTCATGATCATGATAATGACAATGGTGAGAATCGCCATCATCGTTGTCATCTTCTTCATCATCCAGGTTGCCATCATCGGCATCTTCATCGTCACCTTTCCTCTGGTATATACTCCGCATTCTGCTCCTTCTCCTCCTCCTCCTGCTCTGATCCTGATCCCCCTCCCGCTCGGCATGGTTGTCGCTGTCCAATTGTATGCAGCCCGAAGTTGCCCTGCCAGTTGAACCTCTCCTGCAACCGCATTGGCGAGAAGGACAACGTGCCCCTGCGCCTGCTTTCCTATTTCGGGCCCACGGCCGCGGGTACCTCTCGTGGTTTGAAGCGTGCACGTCTTTTTGCAGGCGGTTGCTATTCTTGTTGCTATTCTGATGACTGTCTCTATATGGTCTCTAATTACTACGTACTCCTACGGCACAGAAGCCATTCTCAAGCGGCCGCTGTGATCACTATGAGCGTTTGTTTGTCTCATTGGTCCTACATTAATGTTATTCATTCCATTTGCAGTGCTCAGCATCATCAATGTTCAGGTTTCCCGATTCTTGGGATCCCGAACTAACTGCTGAACCCTACACCTTTGAACCTTGCAGCATTAAGCTCTAAATTCCTCAAGTTTTAAACCTCATAAAGCGCCGAAGCCCGCAAAGCCCCAAGCCCTAATCCCTGTAAACCATGTTCCTAAACGGCTTGGCTTTGTGGTTGGGTTTACCCCTAAACTCTAAACCCCTGGACGTTAGCAAGCTAGCAGACGGAAAAAGGCGTTCAACAAAAACAAACCTGAACCCCTAAACCTTAAATTTCGGGGCATGGGACTTCGGAGGTTGCCGTGCTTGGGCCAGGCGGTACTCTAGGTTGAGGCTCCGTTGGGTTTATAGGGTTTAGGTGTGGGGGTTTAAGGTTTAGGGTTCCTTTAAAGGGATCTAGAAGGGTAAGTATCCCTAAACCCTAAACCCTAAACCCTAAAATAAGGGTACTCTAGGGATTTTTTTGATGGCTTTTGAAGTTTGGACTTGGTGTGCCTCGGCCAGGTGCAGGGTGCACGTGCTCTAGCGGAGGCCAGCCTGGCTAGTGTTGGATTTTGGGGCATTTTTTATTTTCCTTATTTGGGTTTATAAGGGACCCTATATATAAATATTTTTCAGGATGTTTAAAGGCCAACCCAGAACATGTCTGTTGAGGTGTGGGATTGAAAGTAGAGGCCTTAGACTTTAGGGTGTAGTAGTGAACCCTAACGGTCTAGGACTACGACGACGGCTACTACTGCTACTACTACTACTGCTACTACTGCTACTACCACTACCACTACTACGACTACTACTACTACTACTGCTACTACTACTACTCCTGCTACTACTACTCCTGCTACTACTACTACTACTACTACTACTACTACTACTACTACTACTACTACTACTACTACTACTACTACTACTACTACTACTACTACTACTACTACTACGACTACGACTACGACTACGACTACGACTACGACTACGACTACGACTACGACGACGACGACTACTACTACTACTACTACTACTACGACTACGACTACGACTACGACTACGACTACGACTACGACTACGACTACGACTACGACTACGACTACGACTACTACGAGTACTACGACTACTACGACGACGACTGTCATTCCTGTCTCTATCATTCTACTAGCGTTGCTGCTGTTAGTGGTGTTCTTGCAACATATTATTTCCCATGTGGGAACATGTCACAGCAAGGATTTGCAACTACATGGCAGCATTGATGCAACTCGCAGGGCCTCTCTGAGAACAAGACGCTTCGCCATCTCGTCTTCGGCTTGGCTGAGATCCATTGCAATCGCAGTCATGGTATGTGGGGCTTGTGTTACAGCCGGTTACCTATGTCAACAGAGCATGCCGCATGCAGGGTCATCAACCGGATCACAAGAATAGAGCAACACCCACATCGCATTTGTAGGTGCTTCTGGACCGCACGGTTTGCAAAGGCTTTACAGGAGTGGTTCAGAAACTGTCGGAGCAAAGTAGTTTCATGGCTATGTCTCAGGGTTCGGTCAGAGCAACCATGACATGTAAAGCGTAAAGCCCAAACCGCGAGAATCGGAAGACGGCGATGTGCTCACTGGCGGAAGAAAACCTACGCCTTTTAAACAGACTGGCAACCTCTTCTGAGTAAGACTTCAGAACTTCTGTAATTGTTCGGACATTGACATGCAAGGTGCCCAACTTCGTTATGCAGTTCTGGCAAGCATAGGACATTTCTCAACAACATTTGACGGAAAACAAATGGCCCTTACATGGAGTCTCAACTAGTAGTCTGCCTGATATAAGCCCCTAAACAAGGTATCCTTAATGTCGAGAACCCTCCAAGTACCAAAGCCTAAGCCACACAGCCGATCCCAGGATTTGAACCACAACGAGCTTTGTGATTCGGCCACTTTCTCAGATTTTTCTCCGTTGTCGCTCAGCTACGTGGGAGCTTGGGGTTCATTCTTGGCGTTGTTGAGGCCTCATGTTGAGTTTTTTGCGTTTGGCGCTCCGGCTTCTGAGTTTGTGTTTAGGGTCCAGGGTGCTGGTAGTGGTGTAGGGCTTGTCTGCCGTGCCTTGTTGCTTACTATAGTGTTGGTGCTGTGGAGCCGCTCAGCATGGGTCTACATGAATATTAATCTTGCTTGCTATTCAGACGCTCTAAACGGCAAAAGAGCATCACTAGGAAGCACCCTTGTGGTTATGAAGCAAACTACTGTTTCCCTCAGCCAGAGCAGCTGTAGAGCTAGCGG
>CAJNDT010000890.1:1421270-1587675 GCA_905221615.1 Symbiodinium sp. CCMP2592
CCTAAACCCTAATATGGAATTCATATAGACCCGACAAAAAAATCAGGTTCTGGTAGGTCAAGGTACAATCCTAAACCCTGGCTTCAGGCCTGCCGGGCTCCTCGGACCGAAAACCGAAAAGACCGTAAAAACTTGAAATCCCGTAGTATGAGGGTTTGGGGTGTACCTTGACCTACCAAAACCAGCTTTTTTGTGTGGGGTCCTCATAAATTCCATATTAGGGTTTATATGAAGAACATAGAAAAAAGTAGGGTTTGGTAGGTTAAGGGAGGTTTAGGTTTAGGGGTTTAGGGCTTTAGCGGTTTAGGGGTTTAGAGGGGTTTACGGTTATGGTTCCAACACCCTGTTAGATTCAACCTAGGTGCTTCAGGGGAAACCTTCATCGAACCTGGCCTTTTCATCCTTAAGCCCTAGCCTTAACCCCAAACCCTAAACCCTTAGCGCCCAAACTGCCAGGGACCAACCTTCCTCCGTCTTGTTCCACCACCTCCTGAACAGCCGCATGCGCCGCTGAGCTTTCCGTAGTTTGGGGGGCGGGGCTGTCAGTTCCAGGTTTAGAACTTAGGTTGAGGGGTCAGGGTGTCGGGTTCATAGGATTTGGGGACCAGGCAAACACCCACACCTAGACTTTGTTGGCCTCCTTAAACAGGGGACTCTGGGATATCCCAGCCTTGGGGCTCGTATTTCGGTGCTTTTTTGGGGGTACCTGTAAGGTGTAAGGGTCCGAAGAGTCCGGGGTCTCTGTAAGGATTCTGCAAGTACCTCAACCTACCAAACCCTACTTTTTGCAGGTTCTTAAAATAAACCCTAATATGGAATTTATAGGGACCCTACAAAAAGTAGGTTTTGGTAGGTTAAGGTACAATCCTAAATCCCGAAACCTTCGAGGTGATCCGATCTGAATCAAGATCCTTTGCTCTTTCGCTCAGGAAAGTCCAAGCTGACAGCGGATTTGACAACTAGCGAGGCCCATGATTCGGGTTTTGTTACCTTTGGTTAGTAGGGAATGGAGGAATGGGGTACAAGTATAACTAAGATTACTACCAGTCTTCCATTCCCTACTAACCAAAGGTAAGGTTTTTTTGGGGATAATCCTGAGCTATGGCATTTCAGATTTTCTTACAGCATAATCATTAATCGGCGAGGCGTGGTGTAGACATGAGGACAATGTGATCCCTTGTTTAGGTTTCTGCAATTGGGTTGCTTAGGGATTTGCCAGGCGAGGGGTTCTTTCAAGACGTCCCGTCGAAACTTCCTGCCGATTGCATTACCTCGCTCCTACGACCCTCACCCATAAACTTAAACATCCACAAATGCTAAACTTCTAAATCTTGCCTACCTTGCCGTGCGGCGAAAAGCCTGGACAGCTTCGGCATGCCACTAGCATGCCCACTTACGGATCAGGGTCTCTCTATGCAGCTGCGTCCCCTACCAACGCGCTCTACACCCCAAATCCTTTGTGAAACATGGCCTACGCATCGTTTTGCCGTATGCCGCGTGCTGTGGAGTAGTATGAAACTGTTGTTAGCTTGCCAAGGAGTGTAGATCCCTCACCGCAGGAACATCGAGCGTCAAACTTTAATACAACCTACGAGACTAAACCCTAAACCCGAGACGTCTCTAAACCCTATAGACCCTAAACCCTCACCCTAATCCGTTAAAGCCGATCTGGGGCACAATTTGGTTTTCGGGTGTTCGGGCAAAAACTTATGACGTAAGATGTAGGTTTATAGGTTTAGTGGCTATGGGTGTTCAATAGTTTGGAGTTTAGTGTTTTGCGGTTTAAGCAGCTTAGGGCTCAGTGTTTCGGAATACTAACAATGCTGTTGCCGTGACTGTTTGCCGCCACCTGCTACGTAAAGCAGAGTGGTACACACACACACACACACAGATGGAGATGTCCAATTGTGATGCGGCAGGTGGACAAGCGGATCGATGTCTCCAAAGTCGAGATAGCCAGCCGGCATATGTTGGTTTCAGGGCTTAGGAGATCAGGGATTAGGGGTGATTAGGGCCGCCATACGTATTCATGCTCTTCTCCTTAGAGCCCTACCGCAACTTAACGCCTGAACGCCAAAAACAGCCCCAAAGACTGACTGAACCTTGAACCCAACCCCAAACCCGTAGCTTAAGCCCTAGATTGCCACTAAATCCTGCCTGAACAGAAAGCCAACAACCACGGAAACCTCAGATAACACGTGTGCGTCACTTGAAGGACCTCTTAATTGAAGTAAGCCACCCGCAATCCCGAGCCCTAACAGCGACTAAGAGGCACTTCTCATAAACTTTAGCATCGAGCCTTTTCTATTCTAGCAGTTAGAGGGGCGAAGTCTTGGGTTCCTGTGCTTGGCGGCGTGGAGGGGCATTGAGGAAAGCGTTTGTTTCCTCCGCATCTGTTGAGAGGGTTTCGGGTTTGGGGTTCAGTGTATAGAGGCCATTTAGGGGAGTGTCTTTAGGAAGCTTCTTCCGGACGCGTTCCCACTACTATTTTGCTGTGAGCATCGTTTTTCTGTGCTTGTTTACATCATGTCATTCTGACCATTGGTGTCCGTTCTTGCTGACGGCATACCACAGAGCCAGCAACCTGCGGGTGTCCAGTTCTTCCGAGTTTTACTGCTCGGGGTCCGCGGGCCAACCAGGCCTCCAGACGTCAAGGGCTTGCAGTTTATGATGCTTAGGGTTTACCGTGGCAGTGTCTCGCTCTATGCAGTCACCCGAGACTTGCTTTTGGGTTGAGGATTTAGGCTTGTGACAGCGCCGTTGCGGGGACGCCGCCTCAGGACCGGTGATCCTGGCACGGCGAACTGCCGTAACCAAGCCCGGTGAGTGGTCAGGGAGGTCGGAGGAAGCCTTGCGCAGACCGTTCACGCGCTCCGGAACGTCAGTAGGGATTGTTCAACCATTAGTACTCTTCCTCAGTCAATCTGACCTTTATAAACCGACGCTCAACCTTCAACCCGCAACACCCCTCAACCCCAAACGCCGAAACCCGACACCCGAAACAGCCTGAACTCTACACCTGACCATCAACCCTAAAGAATCGCATTCCTCAGGGCGCCCTGCTGTCATTATGGCATGACATACCCCAACCCGCTATTCTAGTTGCAAGAGCCCTTCGGTTAGGAACTGGGCATCCAGGGTGTGGGGATGATATCATCAGGCTTGTACACGGGCTGGCTTGGTCGTCTAGAAAGGTCTTTAATTGTTCTCTGAAGACTCCATAAGGGTATTATCAGGCTTGTGCGAGGGATTCATTCAGCGTTCCAGAAGGGTTCTGGAAGCATTTCGACATCGCAAGAGGGTTCAGCAAAGTTCTACATGTGTTCCCGAAGAGATTGCAAAACCATGAGACCTAGAACCTTCGACCAGGCCTTTCTGAAAGCCTTAATCCCCAATACTGACATGCTTAGCCCTAATCAGCCCCGCAAATATTGAACCCGGATAGGCCTCTTTGTATAACCCTTATCGACCCTTTCGTAGAACCCTTGATAAAACCGTGTAGAACCCTTTACAGAACCATTGTAGAATAGTTTCTCGGAACCCTTGCAGAATCCTATAGGTTCTTTTTGGTCGAACCCTCATGGAGGTCCGTACGGAACCTTGAGCCCCCCAAGCGATCCTTAGTGCTTGTTTTCGGAGCCCGGGGCTCTCAGATGTTTCACAGCCACACGAGCTACAGTTAAGTGCTATTCTAAGAAGGGCTCTTCTTTTGCAATGGGCTTATAAGGGTTCGATTATAGGATCTGGGGTTTAGGGTTTAAGGCATTTGGATTCTATACAAGCGAAGTACGTACTTGTTAAGCCATGTGGATCATATAGTGGCAGCTATTAGGGTCCTTGCTAGGGTAGCTCATGTGTGAGTTCTTCAAGATATGTAGGATCCCTTCATGTTTTGGGGGGTTTTGGGTGGTAAAGGTTTCAGGGGATGTTGAGCCTGTATTTGTTGAAAGCATTGACTCTGAACCTTGCACGCGAACTGTATGAGAGTACCAAGCCCGTGTTACACCCTTCAATGTCGGGAGAGGTGCTTAGGCTTGTCAGCTAAAGCATCAGAGCCCCCAAAGCTTCCAAACCCCCTTTGAAAAAGAACCGACCCCCGAAAGCCCATAGCGAAAACTCGAAACTCTATAAGCTTAAATCCTGAAGCCTCTTAGGAGGAGGTCCTCGACGTAGCTCGTGTGACTCGACAGAATTTGGGCAAGAATGGATGTGGTGCCACGAGGGGTTGCCTTTCAAGTGGCTAGTTCCCTTCATGCCTGGGGGTCGTCGTTTCGGGAAGGACGTGTTCTCGTAGTGATGCCGAAGGAAACCTATGTGGGGAATATTTATGTAGCTGTTTGGGTCTACACTCAATGTTAGCACTAGGGTCGCGGCATAGGGGTTGAAGCTCACAGCTTGGAAATGCGAAAAAGGGAGTCGCAAGCCCGAGCCCAACAGTCGTCAAACCCGAGTCTGTTTGAGTAGCAGAAATACCCGAGACGCCATCCCTGCAGGATTGCAACCTATGGCACAGAGCCTCTAGCATGCTGTTTTGTATTGTGTCCTTCTCACGACGATGCCGGGCCTTGTGCGGAGTCAATAGACACTGCCCGCCACTACCCTCAGCTCCTAAGCCTACACCCCAAGCCCCAAACCCTAAGCCCTGAGCCTCAAACGTTAAACCCTGCCATCGCATCCTTTGCTCGATCCGACATTGAATTCGTCGCTGCAGAACTGCACAAAAGAGACTGTGCCTTTTTGGGGTCGAGTTCCTGGTGGTTGTAGGAGTCGCAGTTTCAGTGGTCGTCAGAAGTCTGCGCCGCCGTGAAGTCTGGGCGTCCACGGCGTATTTTCGGTTCCCTGAGTCTTCAATGATTTAGGGTTAGGGGGGTTTAGGGTCAAATTAGCTGTAGGTTTCGTGGTCAAGGAGCCCATAGAACAGAACAGTCTTATCCATGTAGTTGCGCAGGTGAACGTGTAGGGTAGGGAGAGCGTCGCAGGGTGAAACTTCACAAGTCATCAGTACGATTCCTATACTTGGGACAACACCCAATTAATTGCTAATAACCCCTAAACCCTAAACCTAAACCCTAAACCCCTAAACCCTTAAACCCCTAAACCCTTAAACCCCTAAACCCCAAACCCCCAAACCCCTGAAATCCTGAACCCTAAACCCCTAAACCCCTAACCCCCAAGCCCCTAAACCCTGAAACCCTAAACCCTAAAACCCTCAACCCCTTCACATTCCTGTCGAAGACTTGGAGCTGAAACTTCACTGATGGAGACTTCCCCTGCGTCCAGACATCTTATGCCCCTAGGCGGGCCTCAAGCCGCGGGGACAGGGTTTAGGGTTTAGGGGTTTAGGGTTTGGGGAGATGGTGACCTCCAATGCAGAGGCCTGAGTTTTTGATGGTCAAGCTGTTTGTCTTCCTTGCTCTCATGATTGAAATGCGAAAATGATCTATAACATGGTCCCACGCCCTTATGAACCTTAAAATCCGGGCTGACAACCCTGAAACGCAACGCGTTTTTGGAAACCCTGAACCTCAAACCTTAAATGTGCCTCACAAACCTGAGACCGGAAACCCAACAGTCCCTAAACTCATTATAACTCTCCCTCGACCTAGATCCCCCAACGACCCTATAATATAGCCTAAAATACCCCAAATACCCACTATTAAGGGCCATAAGGACTCTATGAAAGGGCCCCAGGGGGGGGTCTTGGAAGTCCTAAGCCCTGAACCCAAAGACTTCGATCGCCCGCCGCTGCCTGTTTTGCGGTCGGATTTCCAGCCGCGCCCCACGTGGGGCGCTTCCCAGGCTGCGGGCCAGGCGCTCAAAGGTTAGGGTTTAGCCTCGGGCGTATGGCGTGTGGGGTTCAAGGCTTAGGGCTTGCGCTTTAGGGGTTTGGTGCTTAGTTCAGGGTCGAGGTTGCAGGGTTTTGGGTTTCGTTTTTTTTTTTTTCGGGTTTTAAGCTGCCGGTGGAGTTTGAAAGCCCTAGACGCCAAGTCCCGGTATCGCGGAGCACGTGGAGTTTGGGAACCAGTGTCGTCCCATGTCCTCCTTCAGAGCCTCATCATACTTCATAATTGCTCGGCGAAAGTTGTTGATGTCGCCTCTGCATTGACCTACACTTGGTGCCCTGCAGAACATCAACCCACAAAACCATAAAGTCCGTACTGCTATTGCGCGTTAACATATAGCCTCTGCTGGACTTGAAGGCACTGCAATGTCGACAAATACAGCGCACGTGGACAAGAATCCCAACGACGAGTTTTTTGTTGACATTGTCCTTCGGTGTAGCCCGGCAGATCCTCTACAGTAACTGCTTGTTGAAATCTAGCTACTGACAAATTCCCCCTTCCGGGGGGGACCCGTGATCAAGAGGTTGGGAGACCTCGAAGTGATTGGTTGTCTTGCTGAAACTGATAGGGGTGCTTTCTTCTTTTCTGTTGTCATACAGCTTTCGACGCTGACAATACAAAGAAGCCCCAAACCCTAAACCCCGTGCCTCTAAACCCAAAGCTCGAAACTCAGGTTCAATGAAGAAGTGACAGCGCCCGGCGCCAAGCCTCCCAGCTTTGGTTTACGGGCTTTGGGTTTCGGAGGTGGGTTTGGAGGTTGAGACAATGAAGGTGTATCATATATGTGCTATGTAACATGCATCTGCGGGGTGTGTGCATAAGCATCATCAAACACATGCAGTTACACATACTGTTGTAAGTGCATATATTATGTGTGTATATATATATACACATTATGTGAGTATGTTTTCTGTATATGTATTTGTAATTGTGTTTATGTACAGGTATGGGTATAGGTATATGTAGGTATGTGTGTATATGTATGTGTATGTGTACATGTAAATGTATATGTATATGTCTGTATCTCTCTCTCTCTCTGCATGGTTTGTGCTGGTTCGTCGTGGCCTGTCTGTGCCGGCCATCCACCAGGATGGTTCGCAGGAAACACGGATCAGCCACTGCTGCCCGACTCCCGCACCTACAAATCCCAGGTTTGAGTAGATCTTTCAGAGGTTTTTGGACCTTCAAGCCAAAATTGCAAGCTCGAAAGCTTGCACCGCACAGAGCTTAAGGCGTATATCGCCGAGCCCTATAAAACCCTCCAAAGTCCACACCTTATGGATCCATACAAACCTCCGTGGTCTTTAAACCCTTCGAAAAAGCCCGAGCTTTCGAAAGGCCCGGTCACTGATGGCGCTGCTGAGGGTGGCGCTGGTCGGTGTTGGGCCGGCCTCCTTTGAAGGGCTGCTGTTTTTAGTTTAGGGCCGCGCAGAGGAGTATTCCAGGGCCATCAGCGATCTTTGTGGCTAGGGGGACATGTTCTCCTTGGTGCTTCGTAGGGAATGGGGGAATGGATCCCTATAGTAGCGCCTATCCCCCAATGCCCCTAAACCCTAGACCTTCGAAAACCCTACACCCGAAACTCCGAAACCCTAAATCCCAACCCCCCAGATGCTCTTGGCATCCTTGTCGCAGCCACGTGGCTCTTGGAGAAGCCAGACTCTGGGACGACCGCGGCTCGCCGCTGGCGTGCACTTCATCTTGTGGCGAGCCGCTTCTTGGGGGGTTCCGAGTCTAGGGTGTGAGGTTTACGGTTTAGGGATGTTTAAGGTTTCGGGATCATGTCTTGGGATATTGTGTTTGGGTTCATGCTGGCTTGTTTGCAAAAGCCTCAGGGTTTAAAGCTTGAGTTTGCAACCTCAACCAATGAAGTCGGAGTTGTCGGTTCTGGAATCGATTTCAGGGTTTAGGACCCAAAACGCTGTACCATACCCCAAACAAACATTGAATACCAAAGCAAAACACCGAAGCTTCTTGTGCGGTTGGTTGAGGGAATCCGAGGCATTCGGCTCGAAAGTTTTGTCCATGGCCTTGGGGCTTAAGGGTTCGGCTTCGGTTCGTGGGGCTGTGAGGCTTGTGGATTCGAGCTAAAGGTCCCGTGTAACGAAGCCGCTTGCGAACACCAATGGTGCTCCTGCCGTTTCTGCGACCGCGACTGCGACTACAACGACGACTACTACAACTGCAACTATCACTGCCACTGCCACTGCCACTGCCACTGCTACTGCTACAACAACTACAATAACTACTACAACAACCACCACTACTACTACTACGACGACGACTACTGCTACTACCACTATACCACTACCACTGCCACTACCACTACCACTACGACGACTACTACTACTGCTGCTGCTGCTACTACTACTACAACAACAACAACAACTACTACTACTACTACTACTAGTCCTCGCTTCTGAACTGCAAGGTCGAGATGTGGCGGTTGCTGCGCTGTAAACCTGCACTCCCGCTGGCAGCCGTGCCGCTTGCGCTAGCCGTGCGAAAGAAGGAGCGTCTGCTGTTTTGCTCCCCAGTATCTTAGCAATGCCAAGTCTCTGACTCGATGCCCATTGCAGTGAATAGGAGTTCTGTCTGCTACAAAAGCCGTCGTTTGGCGCAGCGGTGGATGATGGTCAACTGAAGACCTTCCACTCCTAACCGGGGGAAGCTTCTTTGGAATTTGGGGAAGCGGTAGGCTTCAAGTTTTCTTGGGTCACCTGTGGTGCCTTCAGGCGAAGGTGTAAAGAGTGTTGCCGCCGTCTGTCCTACTCCTGTAGCCCTCATACATCAAACTAGTAGCAGACCATGGAATTGCACAGCGTACAGGCACGCATACATGTGCACGCATACGCATGGATAAAGTACGAACATTCGCACGAATGTCGTCACGTGCGTACATATGCATGCGTGCATGTATACAGGGATAGTTACGGACATTCAGGACTACATGCATGCGTATGTATGTGCACACATGCTAGTGCGGGCATGTCTTCTTACAGAACTCGCAAGTGTTCGTACACACACCGGCATGCACACGTGTGCACATGCTTTCTTACATGTATGCAGATGCACATCAACACAATCAGATTTATACACCTAGGTACCTATAATTTACCTACATATTCACCTACCTACCTATCCGCCTTGGCATATCTACCCATCGACTCTTTGTTTATCTATCAACCTATCTAGCGGTCTATCTTTCTATCTGTCTGTCTGTCTATCTACCTATCTACCTACCTAACAATCTATCTATCTATGTGTTTTTCTATCTATCTAACCACACCGAGTCTAACCGAATCTAACCTACTGTATTCTTATCCTCTCTGATCGCGTCTAGTGTAATCTGACCCGATCTTGTCAAGCCTATCCTACCGATCCAGCTATCTATTCATCTATCCGTCTATCTATCTATGTACTTTTTTGGCTTTCTGTCAGTCTATCTACCTGCCTTCCGGCCTACCTAGCTATCTTTGCGTCCATACATACATGGACAGAAGCACACACACACAGAGATATGTGTATATATGTATGTACATATGTATACATACAGACCTATATACTATACACACATGTATTCGAATGCATCGGATTGACAGAAGTTTGACCTTCTGGCCTTTTCTTGCCTTAAGACGTCTTGCGGAGTAGCGGAGTATCGAATTACGCGGTCGGGCCAGCGGAGTTTTACCCCGTTTTGAAATTTGCACTATACACTACTTTAATTCTTTGATGTTCCGCAGAGCAGCCGGTTGTTTGTCGGAATTCGATGGGGAATGGGGGCCTGTGTTCGAAGAAGCAAGGTCAAACTTTCGTGCTACCGCAGTGTGTATATGTATATATATGTATATATATATATATATTATATGTGTACATGTGCACATGTAGATATGGATATAGTTGTGGATATATATATATATATACATAGAGAAACATAAATTTGAACATATACATATATATATATATATATATACGCATAATTTATACATATACACACTCATGTAGACATAGATGCTGATATGTTTGCATCTATGCACATATGCAGATGCTTGCCTTCCTGTCCAGGCACAAGACGTGGTGACTGGGTCAATCCCCCCAAACCTCACCTAACCCTCACCCCCTGCAGAAGCAGAAAGACATCGCCCCAAAGGGTTAGTGTAAGGGCTCCTATCAGGGTTACCTAAACCCTGAACCCTAAACCCTAAAGGGCGTATAGACCCCCGGAGGATGGCCAGCGATCGTACCAGCGGTGTCAGGAGAGCCTGAAGCGTCCGAGTTCAGCCTCCACCTATAGTCTCCATTGTAGTTCCTTTTTTGGTTTAACCAGTTGAATATTGAGGATCCTATGAGGCAACCCAAAAAAGGAACTACAAAGGAGACTATAGATAAAGTCCTGAAGGGTTGGTGCGAGGGCATCTATACAGGGTTCTACTAGTGTCCCGTGAGGGTTGTGTAGGGTTTCAACCAGGGGGGTCTAGAGTTTGGGGTTTCTGAGCTCATGGGAGGTTCCCAGGGAGCCCAATACCCCTTAATTAAGGAATATGGCTTAAATTATATAGGGCTTCATATTATGATTTAAGTTCGGTTCTGGGAATGGCAAATCTCAGATCGTATCTCGGGTACTGGGCCTGAGCAGTGCCGCAGGTGTTGGGCCCGAATGTATCTGCATGTCTGGGAGTGTCCCGAAAATCTCTGAATGCCTGGGCCCTAAACAGTAGGCCTTAGAAACTAAACCTGCTCTTAAAGCACATTAAGCCCCTCAACCTCTTGAGCCCTAAACCCCAAACCCCAGTAAGCCTTCTAGGTCCCTTAAACCCTAAACCCTTCAATCCCACCCCAAACGCTTACAAGAGCTCCAAAAAGCGAGCCCTCCACCTATATAGTATATGCTTTGGGCCCGATGTACCTATACAGGGAGTACTTTAAGGCCAAAGTATATACTATTCGGGTACTGGAATCCGTGAGGAGCAGGCTTCCCCGCAGTTCAAGCGCGTCCTCGTGACAGGAGGGGCCGGCTTCCTAGGCGCCCGCACGGGAGCGAGATTTGCAATATGGGAGTTTCCGAAAACAGGGGGCCCTAATATAGTAGCCTAAATAGTAGGATCCTTATTACAAGGACCCCGAAATAAGGTACCCCTAATTTTCGGAAACCCCCATATCGGGGCTTGAAGGTTTCTGGCCCTAAGTCGCGGCCGACTCCGAGCAACCCTAAAACGCTGCGCCCAAACCTGAACTGTCTGGTTCTTAGTAGGGAATGTATTCCCCCGCTCCCTACTAAGAACCAAACAGTGAACCGTAAACCCCAGCTCAAAACAGAAACCGAAGCCCCAAGCTCTAAACTCGGCGATCCTGCCCGAAACCCCAAACTCCTGAACCTTGAACCTTAAACCCTATAGTATAGTACCCTTACAGTAACCTTTACAGATCCCTTAAAGGAGCCCTAGACTCCCCCAAGACCGTGAGCTCCAGGCTCGCACATCTGCCGGCGCCTGCTGGCCGAGGGCCACGAGGTCATGTGCATGGACAACTACTTCACCTCCACTCGATCAGGCAGGACTTCCCCGGGGGGTGTAGGGTTTATGGGGTAACTTATGGGGTTTATAGGGTTTGTAGGATTTACAGGGCTTATAGGGTTTTTAAGTTTGTCATAGGGTTTAACTATGGTTTAGGGTTCTAGGTGCTGTTATGTGGGATACTTCCCCAACAGCTCTGGGAGTCCACTGGATCAGGCAGGACTTTCAATCAGTGAAGTCGGGCTGTAAGATCGAAGGTCTGAGAGTCTGGGGGTATGAGGGGCTTTAGGAAGACTGAGACCAAGACCAAGACTAAGATAAATATTACGGTACAGTATGTTCTGTGTGCGCCTACCCAAGAAGACAATTTAGCTGCTTGAGGGTTTCGGATGGCTGCTGGAGCTGCTGTAGCTACCTGTCACCTGTTTGCCTTTTGGGGTCCTTTTTCTGAAGAGCCGAGATAAGACTCCGCCCTTCAGGGCATGCCCGTTGCCAAAGGCATTCATTGCTTGATTATCGGGCGAGTCTGCACCTAAACCCTATATGCCCTTACCAGGGTTTCGGAACCTAAACCCTAAACCTGTGACTAGTTGAATGCGGCTTGGAGCATGGGCCGCGCCGGTCACACCCTAAACCTCCGCGCCTCTAAAACCCGAACCTTTCTAAGCCCTAGACCCCGAAACCCCTAAAGCCGTAATCCGCTTCGAAGACTTCAGAAGCCCCGGAGCTCAAAAACCCTGCATTGTGCCTCTGGGCCCGAATTGCAGCTTCAATCCGCTGACATGAACTAGGATGCCCAGTAGTACCCTTGTTGCCTTTTTGTGGTCCTAGGTTCCTCATAAAGCTACCGGCCCAATACCAAACAGGGATCCCTTTTGGTCCTAGGTTACTGGGCATCCTAGTGAACGAAAGCCCCAAACGTTAACCCCCCCAAACCCTCCTAAAGTCCTATGGACCTCATAACAAAGCTCGAATGCGACAGTTACCGAGCCCGTATGATCAGAGACCCTAAACCTTGAAGCGCTAAATCACTGCAAGGGGGCCTTTATAGTTGCATAAATTTGGCTTGTATGGTGGTTTTTTATGGTATAGCTGTCAGGAACCCGCACAACCTACATCCTGAAGCCCATAGTCCCCCAGTAGTGATGCTTGTAGAGGAACTGAGAGTTACCTTAAAGGAACCCTGAAGGAAACTGCATAGCAAGTCTTATCCCACACCCTAAAAACCCTACCTAAACCCTACACAGGCATCGCTGACCTCATGGGCCATCCGCGCTTCGAGTTTTCGGCCTTGTGGGTCTTTTAGAGCTTGGAATTTCTTTCAGGGCTCCTGCAAGGGATCTTTAACGGGTCAAACAAGGAATCAAGGTTTAGGGCCCAGAGTTTAGGGTTTTGTTTTTTGTTTTGGTTTCGCGGATCGGGTATCATAAGTCGTAAGGCTTGAAGGTGAACTCTGTTTTGTTGTTGTTTCTGATTGAGGGTTGTTTATGCGTCAGGATTCAAGGTCAATGTGTTATATGGGTTGGGCATGTGTGTTGTTGGACCGGATGTGGAGGAAGGCCGTTTTACGTTCGGGTCTGTTCAAGTCCTTGTAACCCTGAAGTTCAGAGTGCACGAAGCGGACTTTGTAAGTGATGTTGCGTTCAAATATGTTGCAGCCGAAATCCTGAAACTATCACTTGTTCAGCTTGCTAGCTCTTCCTATCCTCAGAGGAGGACATGCACTGAAGACACGAGTCCTAGTGCTCAGGTTCATCCGCCACGACGTGACAGAGCCCTTCTTTTGCGAATGTGCAGCTCTGTGGACATTGGCTGTTCGCAAGTTCTAAACACTAGACCAGTGGCCGTAGCTGCGGTACCTGCGGTAACGTAGTAGTAGAAGTAGTAGATAGTGTAGAGGTTTGGCAGCAGAGGTAGAAGTCGCAGCAGAGGCAGATAGCAACTTGTACATTGCGAGCGCTTTCCACCACCAGCAGTAGTACAATGTACTAAGTACTTGCTTAATATCCGAGGACATGATCTACAACATGGCGTGCCCAGCGTCCCCAGTGCACTACCAGTGGAATCCCATCAAGACGACAAAGGCTGGGACCTGGGAAGGGCTGACAATAGGGGTTGGAATTGTTGGCAACAGTGTCCCCTGCATTCTTTTAGAATTGTGGTAACATATACGCCATAGGCCCTGCAAACCCTTGAGCCCTAAACTGCTTGGTTCTCCACTAAGAAGTTGTAATGATACGAGTTCTTCAGAGTTTGACCAGCAAAAGAGCTCGGGAAAGCTGTGCATGAACAAGCAAAAACAAGATCCTGCCCTGAGCCTCCGATGCAGGTAGGCTTTGTGGTTTAGGGTTTAGGGCTCAGAAGCTGCCATGCTTCGGATGCAGGTATCAGTCTTGGGGACCATCCACATGATGGGTCTTGCCAAGCGTGCTGCTTGGCAAGTCTCAATAAGCGGCCGCGGTGTTGGGATTTAGTATGTAAGGGAAACTAGGGACTGTCAACTAAGTAGTAAACTCTAGAATCTTCATAGCCATGGGCCTACGTCGTTTAGGCCTTCAGGGTTAGAGTCATTTGTTTCAGGAGTTTGGGCAGACAGGACTCAAGGATACTGTTATTAAATCACCGCTTTGTCCATTACCCGGTTCGGCTGGCACCCTCAGCGGCCAACCCTGCAACCCTGAGGGGCTTCAACGAAGGTCCGGCTACCTAGAGCTGGTCGTAATGTAACCAAATGGGTTTAGGGTTTAGGGTTTAGGGAGAGTCCTGCTCAACAAGAGCCGATATCCCAAATTCGAAGTCGCCCTAAACATTCGATTCAGCCCTCAACCCTAAACCCAACCCTAAACCCTAAACGCCAAAGAGACGTGGCAAGGAAAGCACTTGTCCTAGGTAGTATTGGGGAGCCCTTTTAAAGGCGACCCTTCTTAACCCTACTTCTGGCTCTCTTAAAACGTACCTGATTCAGAGGGTGTACATCCCCAAGGGTCCCCCTACCTTACTCCTAACTTCGAGGTCAAGGCCCGGATCTTACAGGCGTCGACCAGCGAGATCTATGGCGATCCGGAGGCTTGGGACGGTCTAGAAATCCAAAAAGGGTTACTATAAGCGCATTATAGGGTTTGGCGGGTGGTCGTTTCGGGGGTTTCGGATTTAGGGTACGGGGGCGTTGGGTTGAGTGATTTGGGCGTGGGGGTTTAGGGTTTGGGGAGCAGGGTTCAGGGTTTACTCAACGTGTTGCGGTTTTGGGTATTGGGGTTTGGGGGTAGGAATTTTCGGGCATCAGGGCATTCAGGTTGCTTCGAAGTACTCGTTCCTTTGGCAAACCGTGCTGAACTGTAACAACGCAAGACTATCAAACCAGCAGTATTTGTCACTTAGGCTGTTCCGTTTCGGGTTTACAAGCCTTACAGGAACGTCCTGCATTCAAGTTTCACCGAGCGCACGAGAACCCCCATTATCCCTGAGGCTTGGTTTTGATTCAATGTCCCTAGCTCCGTTTGCTTCATGGCTTCCGGCCCACATCCGCATCCATCGCTCGATCGCATAAATGGCGTCAAAGTTGGGCATCATTGGGCATCTTTCTAAAGCTCCGACTTCATCTCGTATGCCCAAACACCCCGAAACTCTCAACCCAACACAGGAGCTAGAGCTAGAGCTCTTGTCGGAAGGTCACACCGCAGTCTGAAGACTACTGGGGCCACGTGAATACCATCGGCGTCCGGCACCTCGTCTCGCAGTCTTTTGCCGTGTGATCAGAGCTCGAGGCTGGAATAAATCAGCCCGACTATGTTCTGCATCTGCGTTCCATGGGATGCACAGTAACTGGCAACTTCTTATTTGTTCTAGTTTTGGACGGAATAGAATAGAATATCTCCCATTGATACATTTGTTTAGGCCTATTTCAGTGTCGCTGCTGCTCGAGGCTTGTTTGAAGCAGGCAGCAGGGCATGCGGACCCGAAGCTCTAAGCCGAATTCGACAACTGTAGGGGCCTTAATAGTTACCTATGCTATTTTGGGGGTTCCTAATTTTAACGCTACGCCGCCCGCCTCGGCTGTGTAGCGGCAGGGCGAGGGGGCAGTCGATGTTTTTTTATGCTAGGGCGGCCTGTCAAACCCCAACCTTTACACGGTTGTTGATACGAAGTGCGAGGAGAATGGGTAGGGGAGGGGGGGGGGGGGGGGGGGGGGGGGGGGGGGGGGGGGGGGGGGGGGGTGGGGGGGGGGGGGGGGTAGGTGGAGGGTACCTGAGCTAACCCCCAAGACGCCTGGGCCTGTGGCCTCGGCGGATTATACTTAAAATATAATGGGCCCCAATGTCCGATTCTCAGCAACAAGGCCCCTGTACTACAGGTCCATGGTGCAACGACAGCACGAGCGTGTTTTTGTCTTTGCATCAGCGTTTGGTCAACAGTTCCGGCAGAGGTCGTTCACCTTTGCCATATACTTGAAGCCGGCATTCCAAACCTAAATCCACACGCCCAAAACCTGATGACTTACTCCAAAATCTCGTGCCAGCCAGAAACTCCCTGGCACGTCCGAAACAAATAATCAGAATCGTGCATGAAGTACCCGCCTTCGAGGAGGACTGCTTGGTTTTTACACCCTCTACTATACCAGACGATACGATACCATACTATACTACACCACGGTGTACCGATACTCTACGATACTATACTATACGTTAACATAACATACGGTGCTAAAACCTGTTTTTCTCGGTTAAGCGGTCTCAGGGCTGGCAGAAGAGAGGCATTCATGAGGAGGGTTTTTAGGATCAGGTTTGCACACATTAGGGTGCGAAGTTTGGTTGCAGGGGTAGCTGAGAGTTGGGTAGTATCGCGAGGTCTGGGATTTGCAACTTAGGCCCATGGTGTCGAACTGGTCTGTTGATACCACCCCAGGTCTTGCTACGATGAGGGCAAGCGAGTGACCGAGACGTTGGCGTTCGATTACCTGCGCATGAACAATGTCGACGCTGGGGTGTAATCATTTGCGACAGAATTTCTGAAATCTCAATGTGAAAGCAGCACAGTATGGCACGGTCTACGTAGTCTGCTCTAGCCGGACTTGTTTCGAAGACGGTGGTTCCGTAGATCTTGCTAAACTCTAAATCCTAGACCCCATGCCTTAAGCACGCACTACTCATGCCGGCCTAACCTTCGGGGGAGTGGAGGAGGGAATATCGGGACTACTGAAAGGAATTGTATAGGGACCATTACAGGGATTCACTCTTCCCCCCAGCCCCTCCTTGAGCTCTTAAGCCCTAAACCCCTCAACCGCTGAACCCCTGAACCTTAAACCCTAAACCCCTAAACCGTTTACATAGTCTCTGGGTGGAAGCCCCAAGGACATTCGCGTGGCAAGAATCTTCAACACCTACGGACCTGGCAGCGCAGACCTGATTTAGGGTTTAGGGATTGGGGACTGTCATGAAGCATGTTAGCAATCAGGATTTCGGATTTGAGGATAATTCAGGATGGCATGCGAGACGCCATATTTCAGTAGTACTCCTTCTCCAAATTTCCGCGTGGAAGCACAGTCGGGCACATCCTGGCTCCCATCTTCTAGACCTCGTATGCGAGTTCGGAACTCGAGCACACGTAGAACCAGCCGTAATGTGGGGTTTATAGCAGCAGCAGACACGGTTGAGACGAGAGTCCTATGTAGGCGTGAGCATCGATCGATGACTGGGAGCAGCGGAAGCCTGGGTAATGCTTGCGTTCGTACATGGAGGATTCGGAGGAGTTGTTGTTATCACAGTCTACTTGCCACTGGTCTTAGTCATAGTGGGAGTATTCGTAGCAGCAGTAGCAATCAGGATCGTTTCCGTAATCGTAGTAGCCATCCAACCAGACAGCAATCAGTCGCAGCAACTATCTTCCGAGGAAAAGTAGCAACTTTCAAGCTAAATCAGATCACATCGCTGGTAGATAGCATCTTTCTAAGAGCTCCGTTGTGCGGACGCACGATTTGCAGAGAAGGAGGAGCTTCAATGGCAGACAGTGGATTCTCGAAAATTTCGCTGTTAATGTCCGTCTGGTAGCAGAATTAAATAATCAAATGTACGCATGATTGAGAGGCTACTTGTAGTAGTGGTAGCGGTCAGAGTAGCCGTAGTAGTCGCAGCATGGATTGTCGTAGCAAAGAAGACAAAGAAACTGTTAGTGTCAGTCGCCAGAGTAAAGCAGTTGTCGCCGTGAGCAAGTTCATGATCATGAATCATGTCATATTTGTTGTCATTGTCGTTACCATGATCGCTTATCTTTGGTCGAGAGTGCCAGTATCAGTGTAATTATGATTGTCGCAGTCGACGTCATCATGGAATTGTTTCCCCCCCCCCCCCCCCCCCCCATACCACCCCCTCCCCCTGTCACCCCCCCAGGAAAGCTTTAGCAAGTACTTGCCAAGGTCTTGCCAAGGTTTGCGTCTCATTAGCAGCTCGATAGGGCCTCGACCTTGGTTTGCGTAACCTTCACGGAAGCCTACCACGGCCCTGGCGGGTCGCGGGAAGTTCTGACAGGGTCGCTGAGGCCTTGCTAAGGCCGAGGGGGCGGAGGGTCTGCTGAGCAAGACTCGTAAGTGGGAAATGCTAAACCTCAATAAGACTTGCTGAGGGTGCCTGGAAAAGGGTATGGGGGAGGGGGCAAACAAAGCCATTATCATCATCATCACCACCACCACCGCCACCGCCACCCCCACCACCACCACCACCACCACCCACCACCACCACCACCACCACCACCACCACCACCACCACCACCACCACCACCACCACCACCACCACCACCACCACCACCACCACCATCGTCACCACTTTCATTTTCATCAGTGTTTCACTGTCATACTCCTCGCATTCACCACCACCTTAAACAGCATTCACCGGCACTGTAACGATTGGTCTTCGGCATCATCACGTCCCTGGATGTAGGTCTGGAACCCCCAGCACAAAGCTCAGCCCAGGCATGCACCCATACGACGGCCGAGCCTTGACCTTATGTTAGCAGGTTGGACTCGTCAAGATTTCGGGTGGCGAAGGTCTGTTTGTTGCAGTCGCTTAGTGCTTATGCTTGGTTGAATTTCTGGCAGTTTGCTGGCCAGCCGGGTGCTTGGCCAGCTGCTTACCCAGTTACATGTTGTTCAACCTTGTAATAGATGGCGAGTATCCATTTGGCTGCTGACATTGCACTCTCTCTGACCCCGCAGTATGGGGACCTGGGTCAGGTTGTGGACTGAACACTGCGTAATTCCCGTCAACCTTGACCTCAGACCCTCAGTATGTGTGCCTCAGTGCCAGGAGCTATGTGTTGGCGTGAGAGGTAGCTGTGCAAGTGTAGAAAGCCGGAATCCAAATCTTGTGCCCTTCCTGTGCCGTCGAAACAGATTCCACACAGGAAAGAGGCAAATGTGAGCACCAACCCACCGCCCTGAACAGGAGTGGTCAGCAACTTCATCTTGCAAGCCCTCCACAACGAGGATTTCGATCGGGAAGTGGGCGGCTTGTGTGGTAATTGCAGGAAGGCTTATTATATATAGCTACACATATACATATATATGCACATAAACATGTGTACATAGAGCTCAATGTGTGTGTATATACAAGAGTAGTTATACGTGTACAAATGTGTATATATATATATATATATATATATATTCTCTAGAGATTATGTGTGTGTATACATGGATACATTCCAATATGTAGTTACCTGAAATCCGTTCATCTGTAGAATCGTTTACGCCGACAGCTTTCAAAGATCCGCGAAGAGGCGGCGTCAATGCCGGAGTTCTCCGGTGTCGCTGCATCATGTTACACGGGCATGCATACACATAGCTATATGCATATATGTGTGTATATATATACACACACACTTTATACATCATCATATCGCAACCTATACTAAATATTTTTCGGCGTGTAATCAAAAAACTGAAGATTACACAGTATGTGTACATGCACGTATGTACATAAACATAGTATGAAGCATTTGATGTTGTATAGTGCATGTTACATATTGCACGGTCTCCGTCATATCTACATGTACATCCTGTACATTTATATGCATCATGCATCATGTATCAGGGACCATGCATACTGTCATTAAGTGCCCGACAGCACGAATTGGTCCGGCCACGCAAGCTCCTGTCGAATCCTTTTGTAGAGTTAATTAATGAGTATTAACCGAAGTTATAGTTTTGTACTACATAGTAATAGTTTTGAGGCCGCAGTATTCAGCCTTGCTCCCTGTAATGTGGCTCCTGCGGTAGCTGCACGGCAGGGCTTGTGTCAAAAAGGAGCTCCGAGGCGGTAGTGGCTTTGGAACGTAGGTACAGCTCATCTGTCAGGGCAAACCTTACCCCAAAGGCCCTGCCGCAACAGCATAGACCATCCGTGAGGATATCACTATCTACGGCGACGGCTCGCAAACGCGGTCGTTTGGCTACGTGGATGACACGGTGGATGGGCTCATCCGGCTCATGAACCAGGCCGGGCCTCCCACTGTTCTGTGGCACTAGCAGGACTTCCCGATGCTTCTGTTAGATTTCTTGGGGAGGTTTCTCGTAGCATATCTGATGTGCCCTTTATCACGGTTGCTGGGCCTGGGACAAAGACGGCCATTGTCGTCGTTCTACTCGGCAATGCTCTTTTCGCTTCAGTCCGTGCTAGCTGTTTGGCTGGATGTTGGCAGAAATCATACTATGCTACTGTACCGTACTGACTGTAAGAGGCTTTGCTGTGCTATGCTATGCTACCAATACTACTGCGAGTGCTAATGTGAATACTCTTGTCAAGTGCATTCATATAAGTAGTAGTAGTAGTAGTAGTAGTAGTCGTCGTCGTCGTCGTCGTCGTCGTCGTCGCATAATACGCTGGCTAAGATTAAGACTAACATAAGTCGAGTACCAATTTAGTACCGATACAACCACCAATGCGAAGACCGAGACTAATACGAATACCAATATTGATACGAATACTAAAACTGATACGAATCCTCATTTTAATATTAAGACTAATTCTCAGACTAATACCAACACGAATACCATGCTTCAGAAGAGCGGCGTGCCTGCGGAGGAGAAGACGATCGGGCCCATAAATATCGGAAACCCGAATGAGTTCACCGTCAAGGACAGGCTCTGGCAGTCCAGGGTTTTTTTGGGGGAAATCGGCTGGAGCTGCGAGACGTCTGTCTTGTCAGAATGCTGAGCAATGGGAGAGAGAGAGAGAGAGAGAGAGAGAGAGAGAGAGAGAGAGAGAGAGAGAGAGAGAGAGAGAGAGAGAGAGAGAGAGAGAGAGAGAGAGAGAGGGAGAGAGAGGGAGAGAGAGAGGGATAGAGAGAGGGAGGGAGAGAGGGAGGGAGAGAGAGAGAGAGTGTGAGAGAAGTAGTGGCGTCAGACTTCTCGTTTTAGCGTCATCTGTGACTTGAGTCCGTCAGCGGCTGCAGGTCGAACCCCCCCGTACGCAAAAATCTTGTCCATTTGTGGCATTTATCGTCACTTGGCCCCAAACTTCCCTGAACCCTCAACCTGATACCCGAGTCCGCTGGCCCATTAGCGCAGAGCAGGATTGTGGATCAGCTGCGGCTTAAGGTGCAGGGATCAAAGCTCACTCCCCAAGCCAGGGGTCGAAGAATTGGGTCATACTCACCCCAGAACGTACCGTTTATAGCCGCTGTATAAATTTCCTATTCTGCTTCTTCTTAACTACCTACACCCCTAAACCCGAAGAATTCCCTTCCCCCCACGAGTCCTCAAAGCCACGATGTTCTGAGGAGCTCGCTGAGATGGTTGTCGAGCTGACCGGCTCTAAGAGCCCTTCGGAGCTGAAGCGAAGGGGCCTCCTCTTCCTTTTTGTCTTTTTGTTCTTATGAGTCTTAATACTCTAATACTTTTTATTGTTATTCTTAGTGCTCTTATTGCGATTATGACGGTGATTGTTATTATTCTTCATATTATTCCAAAACTGATCGTATTGTTCTGGTGTTAAATATTACTGTTCTGTTTGTTCTAACCATTCTCATGAGCATGGTTATCACCGTTATTGGTAGTTCTCATTCGTATTATTGGAAGTACATTCGGCTCTGGGAGTTTGGGGGTTCAGGCTTTTGGGAGGTTCTGTTGGTTTGATGAACCCAAACCCTAGAGCCCCACAGCCCCAAACCACAACAGCCGCGAGTCGAAAGCCTCCAGGCAAGATCGTGTACCTGCCCCTCCCGGGCGACGACCCAAAGCAGCGGCGACCCAACATCCGACGCGCAAAGGAGCTGTTGGACTGGGAGCCCAAGGTGCATCTCATCATAGCAATAGCGTAGGAAAGCTCCTGACAAGAGCAATCGTGGAATCGTGGTGGTGGGTGATGGCGGGTGTGGTGATTCGGGTGGAGTTGCAACAGCCAGAAAACGCTAAACCCTAAGCCCTCAGAATTTATCCCTCCTCACGTGGAGGTGCAGCTGCGAGAAGGCTTGCAAAAGACGATTGAGTACTTCAAGGAGCGGCAGAGCGGAAGTGTGCGGATGTGGGTTTAAGGGTTTAGGGTTCAGGGTGGAGCGGCAGTGTGCAAGGGTGCGGGTTTTCAGATGGGGCAGGTTTCGGATCATCAAAGCGTGGGACCCCAAAGCCTACAGCCGAAGTCCTCGACCCCCAAGGGGTTCTAGGTAGGAGATATTTCAGATCCGGGAGGTTTGCAAGGGTTCAGGACCTCAAATTAAATTCGAGTGTTTGAGGGCAGAGGGAGGGACTGTAGACTGGACGCTTTAGGGGTGCAGAATGCCCGGGTTTGGCGCTTCGGAGGTCGAGTCTGGATTTTTGAGTCTTGGGTGCAGCGGATTGGACGTAGACTTCGGAGTGCCAGATCTTGGGTCTGTGTGGTCTTGTTGTACTTTATGGACCCTGGTAGAGGATCTGAAGCTTAGGGCTAAGAAATAAACCCTGAAGCTCAAGACGCGGTCATAAAGCCCGGTACAACGCCATAGGCTTCATAGATTAGCATATTGACCATGACTAAACCTTGCAAAACCGTTTTAAAGACCTCAAGTCAAGACATTCCACCAGAGCCCTCCCAGGCCCTGGACCTGAGAAAGTACGGCAAGCCGACCGGCCATACAGCGCACCACAGTACTATGAACCAGGACAGGGGCATAGGCTGTTCTGAGCCTCGGGCTCTTTTGGTGGGTAGGGGGGGGGGGGGTGCGGGTCTAGGGAGAGGGCGTCGGGGTTTTAGAAGTTTGGGGTTCCCGAAGCCCCTGAACCCCACTTGGAGGTTCATGGGTAGTTATAAGTGGGGTTCTAAGTAGGGCAACTATAGCTTTTAACACATATTAGAGGACTTATAACCCCACTTATAACTCCCCCATGAACCTCCAAGTAAGCCCTAAACCCTATACCCTTATAGAACCCCAAAAGAGCCCTTTAAAGGGACCCTTAATATTTAACTTACACATATTAGAGGACTTATAACCCCACTTATAACTACCCATGAACCTCAAAGTAAGCATGAAGCAGGAGGGGATCTTGGGCTTCGGGCCTCTGGTTTCGGGGTTCGGGGTTTGGGGCTCAGGGTTCAGGGTTTTTAGGGTTTATAAGGTTTAGGCTTATGCCTGAAGTTTTGGGGTTCGGGGTTTAGGGTTCAGGGTTTCAGGGTTAAGGGAAAAGTTTAGGGTTGAGTATAGGGTTTAGGGCGTGAGTCCTTTTAACCATGGTATCCTTTTGCAGTCCGTGTGTGGCTATACAAGAACATACGATACCACCCCGAATAAACAACGCTGTTGTAGTTGCTGAGCTCCACATAGTATGGAGTGATGCGGGGGGCTAAAGCTGCCCCGACCTCATTTTCCGTCAAGCTAGCAAGCTAGCAGCTTCCCATTTGCAGCTTTCCATCCCAGAGAGCCACCGTTATCGAAGCCTGTGACTGACATCTCGCGCAGGAGAAGGTGACCAGAAGGCTTTCATATGCGATCTGCTGAGTATGCATCGATCAGGTTATTCTCCACTTCGCGCATGAACGAAAAAGACGGGCCCCAAGAGTCGATGAATGTAGAAACTCCAGTACTACCTTTTTAGAGCCCTCGGTATCGATCCCTGACAGTACTGCCTGAGCTTCTCGGTTATATATCCCCTATCTAACCCTTGTACATCCCCTATAGATCGTTTTTGGAAATTGTTGAGGATCTCCCTTTCTGTTGGCTGCTGCTTTGGTAAGTTGGGGGTGTGGCTCTGGGCGCTCTGGCGGCCTGAAAAGAATTATGTAGCGCTCTTGAAGGGTTTCTGCCGCTTGAACGGTTTCACAAGGGTTTACAAATGGTAGTATTCCCGTGAAGGAACCCTTAAAGCAATCCTTGCAGGAACCCTTACAGTATATACATATATATATATATATATATATATATATATATTTTTATTTATTTTTATATATATATATATATGTCATATGTATATATATATACATACATACATACATATATATATATGATATATATGTACATATATATATATATATATATATATCAATAGAATGTCATAATCCCATGCCTTCCGGTTCAATTCGAGCTCCCAAGCATGAGGGCCTGCAGCCGCAAATCCTTTCCGATGCTGCGCGGTTCAGGGTTTTGGGCTTAGGGGCCTTTAGGGCGGATGGTTTGGCGCCAGTTTAGGATTGAGGGTGTACGCTCTAAAGCCCTTTCAGGGCTTAGGGCCATGAATCCAAAGCTTTAGGTTGTTTGCCTTCTGAAAGTACGAAGCTCTAGCTTCGAGCTTCGGATTCTGGGACCACGGTCTTGCATCCCCAAACCCTAAACTTTTGATCCCAAACCCTAAGCCCCAAATCCCAAACCCTAGACACTAAACCCTGACCCTGAAGCCCAAACCCGAAGCACTATTGCCAGGTCGCTTGGCAGCTTAGCAGCAGCGCCGTGCTCCGGAGCTCACGAGGTACAGGTGGGGACCTTTCGGCTTGCAGCAAGCAGGGTTTAGGCTTCAGGGCTAGGGGTTGGGGTTGAGGTTTAGGGTCTGGGTTTGGGGCTTATGGTTTAGTAAAGGATGGTGTAGGATACAGGGCTTAGGATCTCTGTGGCGACTGTGCGCCGTGAAACCCTAAGCCAAAAGCCCTAATACAGGAGCCTAAATAATTACCTATACTACTTTGGGGGTTCCTTGTTATAACTATGTTATAGCAAACACCAAAACCCTATTCTAACTAGTAAGGCCCCTATGTTAATGTCCGAGCCCTTTAAGCCCCGAAGCCCGAGATTAGTAGCTTGAAGCCACAAGCCCTTATCCTCTTTCGTGCTGTTGTTGGGTTTCGGGCTTACGGGCACACCCTCCACGATCAGCCCGCAAATCCCTCAAGCACCAGTTTATCAATCAAACTCATACAGCACTCAACCCTACATTCTAAATCCGAAACCCCCCTAAACCCTGAGCCCCAGACCCTGAATCCTTAGCCCTCAAGCCTGAACCCAAGCGTACCCTTAACCAGAAAGCCTCAAAGCCTAAGCCAGGTGAAGACCAGCTTCAGCGCGACGCGAAGGACCCGCCATGGGGAAGAGCCGACTTCGCCTTGTGTTTTTGGGACGGGACGCTTTCGGTGTTTTTTTTGTAGGATATTTGGGGTTAAGGTAGGGCTTGGGCCTTGAACCTTCTCGGTGCAACTCCGGATCATCAGCCCCAGAGTGGGTACCATGCTAGATGCCTTGTAGCTTTTGCTTTTAATTTGGGTTCTGGGGCTTCTAGGGCTTTATGGATGCTTCAGGCTTTCGGGGCTTCGGGGTCTTATGCTGGGATTGTTCAGGGGTTGGTCGAGCTTGGCGCTCCCCGAGCCCTAAATCCCTGAACCGGAAACATCGCTAAAGCCGTCAGCCCTGAACCTCAAACTGACTAATCCCCAAACCCTGAATCCTCAAAACCCTAAACTTGACCGTAAACTCTAGAGTACAGGCAGTGTCGAAGTGAAAGTCTGGGAGCTGTCCGGTGGCTGCAGGGATTTTTTTGGTTAGGTTTGGGGATCCGGGGTTCGGTTTCAGGGTTTAGGGCTCCTTTGATCTATGTTTGGGTTTTGGGTTGAGAGTCTAAGGTTGAGGGTCTAGGTGATGGGTGTAGGGTTAAGGAGGATGGGTTCACGGTTTCGGGTTGAGCGTTTCGGAATTGGGGTGTCGGAATAGCTTCTCCTCGTTGGGCCTGGGATTTCGAAAGCCGCCCAACTCACATCCCTGCCACACGCGTCTTGCGCAGTCAGTTGCAGCCCTGATCTCTGTGTGGAATGCGCCCTAAACCCTACTGTAGCGGCCTCATTGCCCATACTGTTTTGGAGGCTCCTCGTTATAATCATAGTATAATATACCCTCAAACCCTATTCTAGTTATTGAGGTCACTATGTTAAACCCTGAACCCCGTGACTTGTGCTTGACTGTGGCCTTCACAACGAGCGGTTGGCAGCTCGTGCTTCGCTTCGTCAGAGAGCATCGCATCGTAGAGGGTATCCTGGCAAGTGACGCACTGCGTTGCTCACACTTTCGGTCGGCGGATTCCGGACCCTAGCTGCAACAGCCACGAAAGACGTAGACATCCAGGAGAGCCGCCATGCCACTCAGGCAAGGTTTACCGCCATGACCAAATCGGTGGACAAGTCCTGCACAGTGCATGGCGCAAGTGCGGGCAAGATCTATATTGCTTGAGGAGACCTGTCGCGGCTGGCCGTGCTTTGCCAAGCCCGAGAGGGTAGCCGTGCAAAAGCTTTTCTAGATGTACCGGTCCGCTCGGCAGTTCCCGTGTTGATACCATGCTCTCCTTCTTGGAGTGGGACCTTGGCTGCAGCGATACGGCGGACGGCAGCACGGCAGAGGTAGTGTGCCGCCTGGCTTTCTGGACTGTGGGTGTCTGCGCTGTGAAACAATAACACCAACCGCAAAACTTCAATCCCTCTGGCGTTGATGATTTGAAAACAACTGCGTGTTATAGGCTTGAACCAGCGGTTCTCTATTCAGGGACCTAGATACTCAATAGTAGTCTTCAGGGTTCCTTTTACATCTATACCACAACTTTAACCTACCCCAAGCCCTGTTTTGAATATCAAGCCCCTAGGATAGCATAGTCTCTTCCGGAGCCTGAGTGTGCCTGCCTTCTTCAGGCATTCGCTGCGAAGGTGGTCATCGCCTTCCACCCAGTGTGAGGTAGCGCAGGGACACAGCAACCGTTATCAGTATCCCCTGTAAAAGGCCCCTGAAGGGCCTTATGAATGTTTAGGTGTGTTTGGTATGCACCCTCTTAGAGTCCCTATGTAATCAGAGGATATCATGCCCCGGAACCACATTCTGATTTTTCAGGTTTGACTGCGCTGGCTGTGATGCAACAGGCGAAGACTCCACCCAACAGACATCGAACAGCAACGCATCGTACACCTCAGCATGGGGACACCACTTCGACAAACCAGCCTCTTGAATAGAAAATATTTCTTATCCCTCAACCCCAGACCGTTCATGCCCTGAATCTCTGCCCTACAGACCAATACTGTGCACTAGAGATCCGTGTTTTATCTCGGAAGATGGACTATCCAAAGAACGTTGCAGGTGTTTACGGGGAGACTGGAATACGAAAGCCTGCAGGATCGGGAATGAAGTCCTTTCCCGTCGCATGAAGCCGGTATCATATAAGGGATCTGCAAGGGTTCCTTTAAGGGTTTAGGGTTTAAGGCTTCAGTTTTCATTTGCCTTTTCTGGTGGAAGAAGTGACCCACCACCGGCCCAACTCTGCCTGCTTGGGTCTGCACTCTCCATCCCTATGCTTTCAAGATTGGATTACTGCTAACTCCTAAAACCCTAAAGCCCTCAAACCCTAAAGCCCTAAAGCCCTGGAGCCCTCAAACCCTAAAGCCCTAAGGCCCTAAAACCCTAAAACCCTCAAACCCCTGAAACCCTCAAGCCCTAAAACCCTAAACCCCAAACTCTAATCCTTCAAACCCCTAAACCCCCAAACCCTAGACTCTAAACTCTCAACCCTAAAGCCCTAAACCCCTTAACCCTAAACTCTAAACTCTCAACCCTAAAACGCTACCCCCTTCGCGTCGAGGCTCCGAAGCCCACGGAGCTGGCCGAGGGATCCCTCCGAGCTGGAGAGGTTTGGCCTTCGAGGGGTTTAGGGTTTAGGGCTCCTTTAAGGGATCTATAAGGGCTACTTTAAGCTACTACAGGGTTTAAGGTTTAGGGTTTAAGGGTTTTAGGGGTTTAGGGGTTCAGGGTTTGTTGCCGTTGTTAGTTTGTCTGTCAAACTTTTCGTCGTATAGGGTTTGAGGGTTTAGGATATACATATATATGTATATGTATATACATATTTGTGGTTTGTTTTGGAGGCTGGGGGGGTGGGTTTAGGTTTTGGAGTTTGGGGTTTAGAATTATTGTGGGATTTCTTACAAGGAGGTGGCCTTCATTCAGGGTCCGTATAATGATAAGGTTCCTGTAAGGTTTGGGTAAGTGCTTGGCTTCTCATGATGGACCCCCCGTCCCTCCCGGCAGTAGGAGTTGCGAGTATATGTCTGTTTTCGCTAACTTTCTGTTGCATTCCGGTGGCTAGTAGAAACGATACATGATTCTATGTCTTGTTCCCACTTCATTGGCTAGGCTTCTGTGCTCAGACTTTCTCGTCTGCACGTAGGAAAAAGTAGAAACACCTGTCAGGGCGTAGGTGTGGTGGAATTATGTCCAGGTGTCTTTCTGAGGAGCTCGGCTGTGTCTGGAGTTCACGGTACCCTAAACCCCAAGAGTCCCAAGCCCTAAAGTCAATCCTAAACTAAGGCCTTTACCCCAAAACCTTAAATTCTCCAAAACCCTAGGCTCTAATCCGCCATGAGGGCTTTCAGTTTGTGACTTGGCCGTGTACCATGCTCAGTTTTTTGGGTGGTCGTAGATGGATCTCTTCAGTTAGGTGCTGCTTTACTCATGCCGAGAAAGAGCCATTGCAAACAAAAGAAAATGAAACCGCAACACTTCGAACCCTGAACTCTAGCCCTCAAATCCTAAAGCCCGAAACCCCTAAATCCTAAAGCCTGCGGCCCTCAAGCTCTACACCCCAAACCCTTCTTCTCACCCTTATCCCCTATGGCAACCCTTACAGACTTACGGGCTTATAGTTGATCCCTGAAAGGAGCCCTTCATCTCTTGCATCCATTAGAACCCAGACCTCCTTTCACTCCTTTCTCCGGAGACCTGCTTCGACACCATCGCAGACTGGAAGGATGTGCAAGGAGACTCGTCCGGCCGCCACGGTTTGGACCGCTTTTTGGGGTTCATGTACGGGCTCTAAGAACAGTGCTTTCAGGGTTTCAGGGTGTTGAAGGAAGTGCGGAGTGTAGCGTTTAGGGTTGAAGGGTTCAGGGCTTTAGATTTGGAAAGCTTCTTAGGGGCTGGGGTGGAGAGTGCCCGTCGAAAGGCTTAAAGGTTCAGAGTTAAGGGTTGGATCCGGGCTGCCGGTCAGAGCAAAGAAAAAACAGAAGCCGCCATCTTCACATATCCTCGCAAGCAAAATCGTAGTAGGCCTGTAGCACCCGTAACAACAGCAAGTGGTGTTTTAGGAAAATGGCACTCAGAATCTTCGAAAACATACAGTACTGATGAGAGCAATCATCAGGGCCTTTGGATTAAACCCTCCCGCGCTCCCTCTTCTCCAGTAAAGGGAACTCCAGAAAGTTGGAATATGGTTTCAAGGTATAGGATACCCTATAATTTACCATAAAGGGTTTAGGATAATCATATTCCAACTTTCTGGCTTTTACTGTATGGGCATCGGCGACGTGTGCTTGCACAGCTGCAGGTTTCAATACAATCCTGAACAAAGAGACTGGCCCATCCCCCCAAAAAGGCACATGAAGAAGCAGCAAGCAAAGGACCGACACAAGCAACAACTTAATATGGTGGCCTTAATAATTACCTACTATTTTGCGGGGTTCCTTATTACAAGTATAGTACAATGGGCCCCCAAAACCCTATTCTAATTATTAAGGCCCCTATATTAAACCCCGAGCTGTGTTTTTGGCGGCAGTCGACCCGGCAGGTGCCAGTCCTATCACGACAACCAGTATTGCATGGCACCCAGTGTGGAGTCCATGTTAAACTCACAAGGATCCGGAGGGGGGGAGGGGGTAGCGGGGTAAGGGGCCTTGATACCTACGATAAGGAATTAGTAAGGCCTGTGCACAAGCTGCAGCGATGCTCGCAAACCCCTTGGCGCGAACCAACATCCGAAGCCGTGAAGGTAAGACAGACAGAATTCGAACATCTTCGAACCTACACGCTGCTGCTGCTCCTCCTACAGCTACTGCTGCTACTACTATTACTACGACTACTACGACTACTACGACGACGACTACTACGACTACTACAATTGGCCCCTGCTACGGCCACCGCTACTGCTACTCCTAGGAAATGCGTGTAGTCCTGACAGCATCTTCAGTCCAAGTTCGTAATGGCAGCAGAGCCGAAACCTTCAGTGCTTTCCTGACCACTGGGAACCTACACCTTGGAACGTCAGACGGCAAGTTCCCAGACCCTGAACCCCTCAACACGAGAACCACCCATTCCCCCAATTTTTGTCCTGCTACCGCGGGAAGTTGACTTAGGTGATCGCAAGAACGGAGTCTTCTTCGGTACGAAGACCGCCTTGGCCCAAGCCCAGACCGGAGGTTGCAGCGCTCCGAATGAGTTTTAGTTCTGGATACCAATTTCGCGACTTGAGGTTTGCCCTAGCTCAAAACCCTTAATCATACGTACCTTCGAAACTTGAAGCCCCAAGCCACCAGACCTCCAGATATCCGGATTAAGCTTCAGGGTTTTGGAGTTCGTGGCTCTCCTCTCAACATATGAGTTTGAAGCGATCCGTGTCCTTATAGCCCTTTCTAGTTGAGTTCAGGGTTCCTTCGCCACACATGCGGGGCTCTTGCTACCGGCCGAAGACCTTCCAGGAAAGGCTATGGAAACGCAGAACTAAGGCACCCGAATATAGACCCCGAAGAGGGAGGATCCTGTATTTGAGGGAACTCACCCTTAATAAGACATCTACATAATGAATTGCACCCAGCAGCAATGGGCTCCAGCAGAAAAATCTTCGTGGTCCAGTTTTTCAATTCGAATCAGGAGTTAAAAGGGGTTTAGGCCTACAGTTCCCCACAAAGAAAGCAAACTCACGAGCCCCCAAACCCTAAACCCTAAACCTCCAACCCTTTAAAGCCCTAAACCCTAAACCTCCAACCTTTTAAAGCCCTAAACTTCAAACTCTAAACCCCTAAACCCAAAACCTGCCCCCGCCGGCCAGGCCATGATGTTGTACCACGCTGGCCCGGACTCTCCGGCTCAGGTGTGCTGCCACTGTGGTGGCGGGGTCATCAAGGACTGGGTCACGGGTTTGAGCGGCCTTTAGGGTTGAGGGTTTAGGTAGGGTTTTAGGGTTTAGGGTATCAAGGACTGGGTTAATATAGGGGCCCTTATTATGGTTATAGCATAATGGGCCCCGAAACCCTATTCTAGTTATGAAGGTAGGGTTAGGAAGCCGCAAGGACCCACATACTAGTCCCACCCAGTCGCTGAAGCACTAAGTTTTGACCCAAAATTGCCAAACCCTAAACCCAAACCTCAAACCTGGAATTTCTTACTAAGCCCTAAATCTTGAATCAAGGACACCCAACAGTGGATTCACTTGGCAGGGAAGGGTCGGCTTAGCCAACCGGGTTGCAGAACGAACAAGTGATATTCACTTAAATGCATGGCCACATGCATGCATCTACGCGTGTATGTATGCGTATGTACGCTGTATGTATGTATGTATGTATGTATGTATGTATGTATATATATATATATATATATATATATATATATGCTAGCCCCCCCCCCCAAGACCAACCCTAAATTCCCTAAATTCCCTCCCCATGTGTTGGATTTAGGGAATTCCCTATTTCCCTAAATTCCCTAAATTCCCTAAGTCTGACCCCCATGGATAAAATTCAGTCGTTTCCGTTCATGGGTAGGGAATTTAGGGATTTTAGGGAATTTAGGGAAATAGGGAACTCCCTAAATCCAACACATGGTCCTGGTTGGGATTCAGGAAAGTTAGGGAATTCGCTAAAACCAACACATGGGGCTGGAAATTAGGGTATGTAAAGACTTTAGGGATTTCGGGAATCTGCAGGAACTCACGCGTTCTGTAAATTCGAGGCATGGAGGCAGTGATTAGACAATTTAGGGAACTCAACCTCGCGACGTCGCCGGTTGACGGATTTGTGCAACTGATACTTGTAGTAATATTGATATTATTTTGAAAACTTTGAAAACTATAATACTCGTACGAGTACTAATACTTATAGTAACACTACTGGTGAAACTGATAGTAATGCTATGTGAATACTGATGTTCCCAAGAATACTAGAAATCATGTACGTTGTAAGAATAGACTTGATGCGAATACTAATATACATACTATAGCTAGTATTATCGCTAATATGAATATTGGCTACGCATATTCGTGAAATACTCATTTTCGGAATACTCATAGTCATGCTAATATTAGCATTAAGGGTAGTGCGAACGTGCATAATAAAATGCTCATACATGAATGTTAGTATTCGAATTTATATCAGCATTGGTATGTTTTTCAGTAGTACTAATAACTCATACGAAGAGTAACCTCAAGTTTCATATTCCGACGAATACCAACGCATGTTTTGTTCATGCTATTTTTAATTCTACTACTAGTATCTACTCCTAGTATTTACAAATTGTACCAATACCAATTTTAACACTGATGTGAACACGATCCTTAATGTTCTTGCCAATACGAATATGCATAGTAGTATTAGTTAGCATTGATGTAGAGGAAAACTACTGTTCTTACGAATACTAATAATCATGTTCCCCTTTTATATTCATATAAGAATCGTCATTCCTAGATACGTACTGATGCTAGTACTCATGCTAATACGAGTATTAACACCAATACAAACATAAGTATGAATATTCTTACGGGTATTTATGCTCATGTTCTTAACAAAAGTATTCTCAGTACGAATGCCGACATTAATAGTCTCTTTAGAACAATATTGATATTAATCTGAACACTAATACTTCGGCTAGTACGAACATGCATAATACTATGAAAAAGATTTGTGCTCATACAAATATAGAAAGATTATTCCATACTCATATTAATATCGATACCAATATGAATTTACAAACATCATATTAATGTCAGTATCGTTTTTGTAATGTATACTACAGAATACATCAGAATAAGGCACAAGAAAATGAATGCATCAGATTGTTAAAAACTCAATGTTTTCATTTACCAATATTCATGGTTATAGTATACTCATATACTAATAAATTAATATACTAATATACTGAGAAACTGATTACCAATAGACCATTGTTACTAATATACCAATATACGAATATACTGAAAATTGTTTTTGTTAATATACATGTTTTGTTTATATACCAATATACTGAATATACACATATGAATACTGATACACATAATGTACTAAGACTAAGTTTTTAAGGCCCAGCCCACGCACTAACACTGCTATAGACATATATTAAATTAAAACTGGAGCACTAATACTCATATTAATATTAAGACTAACACTGACGTTGACACTGACACCAGCATCAGCACTAACAGGAACATTAATCAAACGAACAGTAATATTGGATAGACACAGCAGCATTATTAGAACTTCTAAAATTAGTAATGACACAAATCTAATACTAATGCTAACGCTAGCAAAAATATTAAGGTTACTACTCACAATAATGATAGCAGTACTAAGGTTAAAACTTAGAACAAAATTAAGTCAATACCGATGTTAACAATATTTTTAAGACTGAAATTAAGAATAAGACTTTGACAAGATGACGATAGTTAATAAAGGATGAGGCACACAAACTGGACTCTGTCTTTTACCACTCCGACAAGACGCGCCGAGACTGTAAATGGTGTCCATAAAACTGAACCGTGTTTTTTACCAGTCTGTCAAGAAGCGTCGAGAGTGCAAACTTTGTACGTGAACACAAACACCATCGGTATTTACAGTGGTTTCGGCTCTTATCCATGACGCTGTGAAAACAGTAATGTGCAGGACAATGGTCGAGGTTGGTCCTGGGGGGGGGGGGTTACCCTATACATATATATATATATATATGTGTGTGTGTGTATATGTATGTATGTATGTATGTATGTATGTATGTCCGTCCATCCGTCCGTCCGTCCGTCCGTCCGTCCCTCCGTCTGTCTGTCTGTCTGTCTGTGTTTATGCATGTATGTATGCATGCATGCATGTATGTGTGCATGCATGTATGTTTGAGCATGTTTACATATACCTATACCTACACCTATGCCGATACCCATACATGCACATACTCGACACAGAGAGAGAGAGAGAGAGAGAGAGACAGAGAGACAGAGAGACAGAGAGACAGAGAGACAGAGAGACAGAGAGACAGAGAGACAGAGAGACAGAGAGACAGAGAGACAGACAGACAGACAGACAGACAGACAGACAGACAGACAGACAGACAGACAGAGCGAGAGAGAGCGAGCGAGAAAGAGATAGTGACAGAGAGAGAGAGCGAGAGAGAGACAGAGAGAGACAGAGAGAGAGAGAGAGGGAGAGAGAGAGAGAGAGAGAGCGACAGAGAGAGCGAGAGCGAGAGAGAGAGAGAGATAGAGCGAGAGATAGAGCGAGAGATAGAGCGAGAGAGAAAGAGAGAGAGAGAGAGAGAGAGAGAGAGAGAAAGAGAGAGTTTTGTGGTTCCTCTAAGACCCTACTTGCGGAGCTGCTCGCCCTTCTCACTCAGCCCTCCTTGTGTTCACATTTCCGGACGATCCCAACAAAACATTAGCCAAGTTCGAAGAGCCTGCGCCTGCACAGACAAGTGATCCTGGAAGATCAAACTCCAGTCTGATCTTGGTGCGCTTGCCTTGGAGCATCTTCAATATGCCACCTCATGAGCAGATGAAATACTGACGTGCATATAGAAGGGTTTGTAGGCAAGCATACCATTGTCATCATTACCTCTGTACCTAACGTTGCCACTATTATGAATCCTAGTACTTTTGTTTTACACACATTCGATGCGGGCCCATGGGCCCCTGCACCTGTCGCCAGTGATCACACCCAGCCTCAACCATCAAGTTTGGAAGTTTAATGTAAGGGCCATAATAATTAGAACACTATTTCGGGGGGTTCCTTATCACAAGTACCCCCAAACCCTATTCTAGCAAAATCAGCTTCTTGAAAACTCCTTTCGCACGCATTTACTTGAGCCCAAATGGCAAGCATTGGCAAGCATCTGAATCCTGTGTGTGCTGTCAGAAGTTGTTGAACTTCTCCTCTGAGCCGCGTAACCTTACTCGTAGATGTCCTTCTCCGAAGGACTTTTTTTGTACAAATTCTCGACGATTGGTCATAAAACTATGACTCGATGCTTAAACGCATTGATGATATCGTCTCTAAGCTTAGTTAGGAAGTCGGCTCAAAGATAGCTGAGAGTTCAACGGATGTACAAGTCATCTCCAGCTTCATTCGCACCAGACTCATGTCCGCATCGACCCCCAAACCCTATTGTAGTTATTGAGATTTTTATAGGACCGCTACAGTAGGCCAGTTAGGCTCTTGGGCTTTGGGGTTCCAAAGGCCGTGGGAAGGGCCGGGCCATAGCAGAAGGCACCAAAATGTAATGTAGGGGCCTTAGTAAGTAGAATAGGATTCCTTTAAATGTGACTATAAGGACTATTGTAAGGGTTCTGTCATGTATGGGCCTTAAACATAGAATAGAGTTTTGGGGATATATTATACTATAATTATATTCAGGAATCACCAAAACCCCATTTTAATCAATTATTAAGGCCCCTACATTGGGTGGCAGGAGTGCGACGAGATGTGCCGCTTGCTGAAGAAGCACGAAGCAAGTGAAATTGAGCCCGGGCCCTTCTGCTGTTTGAGAGTGACCACTGTAGACGCCTGAATAATTAGAATAGCGCTTTGGGGCCCATTATACTATACTGATAATAAGGAACCCCCAAACTAGTATAGGTAATTATTAGGGCCCCTATATCATCCTTTAGAGGAACCCCTTAAAGGACCTCCTCGCCAACTCCTGAGCCTGGAGCATCAGAGCCCAAACCCGAAGTTTGAGGGTTCGGAGGCGCAGGGTGCACAGTTTACTTTAGGGTGCAGGGTCTCGGGTTCAGGATTTAGGATCAGGGGTCCAAGGCCAGGGAAATTTAAGGCTCGGAATCAGGCTTTGCGATGTACAGGGTTCAGGTAGGCTTAAGGCTTTAGGGATTGCTGCGACCTCCAAGACCCAGATTGAGGGAACCCGACGCCCCCCCGCGTCTCGGCCGAGATCCAAATTCGATGCCATGCGAGACGCTGCAGGTGCCCGGGTCTTCGCGGGCTTAGGGTCATAGTTTTTCGGTCGAGGGTTTTGGGTTTCTTCATGGAGTCTATAAGGGTTACTCTGAGGGTTATATAGCAGCGCTTTCGTGGTTTTTGGGGGTTTGGGGTTCTGAACTTTTGGAGTTTTCGGGTGGTGCTCTGCAATCGAGGATTTTTCATACCTCACGGGACCAAAGCAGCGCTGATGATAGGCACCAGCAGTGTCGCAAGTTCTGGACAATGTCGGAGGTATGTTGACGACTTTCGTTGGTTTTCGTGCATTTTCGGGACGTTTCGGATGATTCTATGGGGTTGGGGTGGGGACGGGGAGAGTGAGGGGAGACTGACTTTGGCTCTAACGGAGACAACTCCCAGAGCACTGGCAATCACAGCGTTTCGCCGCTTTAGGCAACATACATCACAAGGATGTTTGACGTTTCGGCAACAAGATGCACTGTCACAAGCTTTCATGCCTTGTGCGAGCATGCCCGAAACACTGGTATCTTATTGCGCAACATATCGACATAGGGCGCAAGTTCATCGTGATGGCGATGATGATGGCGATGATGCTGCAGCTGATGATGTTGGTGTTGACCTTTTCAAGCATGATAACAGCTAGCATGTTGTAATGCTGCAGCAGGGGCACGGCCCTTCGGGATGCCACGTCCATTGATCGTCGGGACATGAAGAAGCCCGCTGCAGCGCGGCCGGCAGCCGCTGCGAAGACAGGGGCCAAGAGGAAAGATACTAAAACGAAGCCAGACGATGGCCTGCTCAAGGATGTCAGCACCGCAGAGTCCTCGCTGAAGATGGTTCACGGGGTGACGTTCTCCATTGCCCTGCGGCTCAATACCACGGCCTGAGCGACGATGAGAAGAAGACCGATGACAGAACAACAACACACTTTCGTCTCGAAATCGCCTGAAAATCGAGGTTTCGTAGCCCCTTTATGTATGGAAAGTCGCACGGCGCTTGATGCGCCACAACGTTATGGGAGCCCTTATAGAAGCACCTTTCTGGAAGTTCCGCTTCAGCAGCCCTTAAAGGAACCCAATTTTAGTACCCTTAGAGTGCCTTTGAAGGAGCCCTACTTTGGAACGTATACCCTGCAACCCCCTTGAAGCGGACCCTAAACCCTAGACCCCCTTGAAAAGGATCCTATTATACAACCATTAGCTACCCTAAACCCTAAACCCTAGCTCAACCCCAAACACTAAACCCATGTTGTACCCTTAAAGGAACCCCAAAAGATCCCTTAAAGGACCCCCGTAAACGGAGCCTCAACCCACGGCAGGCGATGCCGTCACGGAGGCTGGGGCCGCGTCCATGGCTTCGATGGCCCAGCTCCCAGAAGCCTTGAACAGTTTAGGGTTTTTAGGGATGTAGGCTTTAGGGCTTGAGGGTTGTAGGGTTTATGTTTTCAGGGTTTAGGGAGTGAGGGTTCAGGGTTTCAGGGATTAGGGGTTTTATCATGCTTCTAGACAAGTTTTTGTTTTTTGTTCTTGAAAGGGTTCGGCTTTGAAGTTCAGGAGGTGGAGGGGTCTCGCATGATGGGTGCAATAACGGGTCCCAATAGTTGGACATAGTATCCCTCCATGCACGTAGTCCCTGATAGCCGTAGAACATAATTATCAAGGCCCTATACTGCAAAATAGAACCCCAAAGAATGGTACTTTAAAAGAATCAAACGGACAGAGCTCCCCCGAACGGGATCTGTCTCGTACCATCGTATATGTATGTCCGTATGCATGTATGTAGGTATGTATAGGCTTTGGGTTTAGGGCTTGGAGCGTGAAGCTTGAAAGTGACATGCTTTCTCCTATCCTCGAAGTAGTGTGTAGATCAGTCTGAGCTTGAACTTCGGAAGCTGCCCACATACGTGTCAGGAACGTCAGCACCACACGGCCACACATTCAGCCCTGAAGCAGAAGCCGCACGTTGAACTGTGAGGCTTAAGCAACCCGTCGTCGTAAGGCTTAAAGGGAACTCCAGAAAGTTGGAATATGGTTTCAGGGTAGGATATCTTATAGTTTACTATAAAGGGTTTAGGATAATCATATTCCAACTTTCTGGCTTCTACTTTAAGAGTTGAACTCTGACCTTTCAAAGCCTTGAGTCGGGCACAGCTCCTGACCTATGAGGTCAAGCAGATGAACGCCCCGCCTGCTGTCTTTGCCACGGGATGCACAATGAGTTGTTCTGCTGCGAATTACTGCTACTACTTGCTGCTACTACTGCTACTACTGCTACTATTACTACTACTACTACTACTACTACTACTACTACTACTACTACTACTACTACTACTACTACTACTACTACTACTACTACTACTACTACTACTACGACTACTACTACTACTACTACTACTACTACTACTACTACTACTACTACTACTACTACTACTACTACTACTACTACTACTACTACTACTCCTCGTGCCCTTGCTCCTGCCCTCCCACTACCCTCCCCCTGTCCCTTCCTCCACTGCCGCTGCCGCTGCCACGACGACGACTGGTACCAAAGGTACCACTGATACCACTGATACCACTGGTACCACCGCTACCGCCGCTACCACCACTACCACCGCTACCACTGCTACGGTTGCTACTACTGCTACTAGTGCTTCTGCTTCTACTCTACTATTCCTACTGCATGGCCCTGGGCTATAAGTGGCCTTGCGTTTCGGGTTCAAGCTGTCGGAGTTGTCAGCTCTTCAGGTATTTAGGGATGTTGCAGTACCGTGTACCCTGAACATGAACTTTAGAGCAACCTTATCGCACCCTTGTAGTTTGGAATGTCCAACCAATGCTGCCAGCTGGTGCCTTTGTGTTGGGGTTCGGAAAGACCCAGCAACCCCATAAGAACTAATTTAGGGGCCTTATGTTCAATGCTAGTTTGGGGCTTCCTTTCATGGACAGCTTTGCCCCCCCCCCCCCCCTATGCCCCCCCTCCCCCTGTCAACCCCCTAGGAAAGCTTTAGCAAGTACTTGCCAAGGTCTTGCCAAGGTTTGCGTCTCATTAGAGGGGTAGGGCCTCGACCTTGGTTTGCGTAACCTTCACAGAAGCCTGCCACGGCCCTGACGGGCCGCGGGAGGTTCCGACAGGGTCGCTGAGGCCTTGCTAGGGCCTTGCTAAGGCCTTGCTGAGGCTTTGCTGCGGCCTTGCATGCTGTTGGCTTGCCCGGGGCGGAGGGTCTGCTGAACAAGACTCGTAAGTGGGAAATGCTAAACCTCAACACGACTTGCTGAGGTGCCTGGCGGGGGAGGGGGGGCATAGGGGGGGAGGGAAACAAGCCCATGATCGTCGACAATTATAGTATAATGGTCCCCAAACCCTATTCTAATTATGACTAAGGCCCTTGTATTAGTTGCTTGTCGTTTCTGCGCAGACTTGCCCTGGCTGCCAGGCAAGCATGGAGGACGCTCTGGAGCGCCTTCATGCACACAGCTCCAAGATGCTGAAGGAGGCCTGTCCTAAACCTGCTCCAGGGACTTGCACTTGGGTTTGCAGCCCTCCTGAGTTGGTAAACAGTCCTCCTAACCCATTAGAATAGGGTTTGGGGGCCCATTATACTACAACCACAATGAGGGAGCCCCAAAATAGCATTGATATCATTAAAAAACCTACATTCAGACTTTTCAATCTAAGGCTCAAGACGCCCAAACTCTCCTCGAAGATGCAGCCCAAACCCCAAGCCTTGATGTGCTTCATCACTCGTCCGCCAAAGCCCAAATCCCCATGCGCTTTGGGCCCTACTTGGAGGTTCATGGGTAGTTATAGGTGGGGTTATAAGTCCCCTACTATGGGTTATAAAGTATAGTTACCCTATAACTGCCCAAGAACCTCCAAGTAAACCTCAGGCCCAAGGCCCAAGCCCTGAATCGCTCTCCTTGTTCTCTAAGCACAGAGCAAGCGGAATGCACCTTGATCAGAAATAGAGGGGTCGAATACTTAGTCAACTACACGTACATCAGAACCTTCTGATTTATATAAGTTATAGAACTACACTGTTCTAACATTGACATAACTAAAAAACACCCCTCAACAACTTCTGACAATAAACCCTAAACCCTACTCCGAACATGAAGCCAGGAGCTTGCAGCGGAGGAGTCCTCTTTCGAGCGGATGGCTGCGAGCTCCGCCTTGCACCTGGGGGGGGTTCGCTTAAGTACCCGTGTAGTACCTTTAAAGGAAGCCTATTATAGAGCCTAAACGCAAATTTTGCAATCGTACAGAACCCTGGTTTAGTTTAGGGACCCTAAACCCTACATCCTGCAAACTTCACTTTTTAGCGTTTAGAGCCTCAACCCCCAGCAAGCACGAGTTTCCCAGTTGTCAGGTCTTGTCGCCCAAGGCTGCCACGGCCGAAACGGTGCCTCGGAACAAGGGTTTAGGGTCTAGGGTTAACTTAGGGGTACTTAGAAATAGTTCTCTTTTTTGGTTATTACAATCCCTAAGAAACAGCCAAAAATATAATTTTTGCTAGAGTTCTAAGTTCAGTAAAGAATTTAGGGTTTGGGAATTTAGGGTTTGGGATCTTCTCTAGAGGAATCCTTGAGTCTTCACGTACGTCGCAATGCCAGGCTTCCATCGCTTCCAAAGCCGCCGAAGCGCTCGGGGTCCAAGAATGTCTGTTCAGGGGGATCCTCAGAAGGTTTTAGGCTTTTGAGGTTCCTTTAAGGGTTACTGTGTGGGTTACTGCGAAGGTTATTCTGAGGGTTTCAGGGTAAAGATGTGGGGCTGAGGGTTCAGCTTGTTGGGTTTACTACCGGTTAGGATTTAGCGGGAAGAAGGGTCCTATTCGGTCGGCGTCTATGTGCGATCAGTGCGATCTGAGTCTGAAGCTGCCAGAATTTTGAATGTTAGTATATGGGGCCTTGACAAATCCTTGGTTTATTCCTTCGGGCTCCTGAAAAAAGAATGCTGTAGCATACCACAAACTCTATTCTGATTACTAAGGCCCCTATAGTAACTACTTGGTGGATGCCCAAAGCCCAGGCAGGTCCGAGCGATTTTGCAGGCGGTCGTCGTTGCCGCTAGTGTCGCTGTTTTTGCGGAGGTCGACCGTGAGGGTATATTAGTATAGTAAATCATCATAAGGAGCCCTGAACAATCATACGGCTAGTGATTTCGACCTTGATTCTGTTAGGCGTGTAGTGTAGTGAGAAGTCCACGGTGGACTATAGTTTCTATATAGACGTCGCTTCTGGTTTACACACAGCCCTTGATCATCTTAACTACCTGCAGTTATCCTAGTCCTATATATACGCTAAACTGTAAGCCCAAAAGTGTGGCCCTATAGAGGAAACCGCCCAGGCAGATGCTCAAGAGCCTCAAGCACCTGGACGGTGACCGCCGGCATGCCTCCCTATCAGTATGTGTGTATATACATATATATATATATATATATACATATGTACATACACACATACGCATACACATGCACACTCATTGTATATGTGACAAAACATATGTCACATATGTACATGTATATATATATATACACATATTTATTTATAGAGTTATCATCTATCATCCCTGAAGCCCAGACCCCAGGCATCAAAGGCTACTCTAGGGGCTTTTACAATGAGAACAGGGCTTTTAATCTCGAGTTATGTCAGAGTATATTCACAAGAGGGCTGGAAGGCGGTACCATCTAACTGCCACCCTAAAACCCTAAACCCCTAAATCTTAAACCCCTAAACCTTAAACCCCTAAACACCTAAACCCTCAGCAAGCTTGTTCCGAAGCCTCCTTGAGCCCGCACATCCTGAGTCCTAAACAGCCTGCAGCCTAAGCTGGGCCTCAGGGATGATATACAAAATTTACACACACACACACATATATATATATATATATATGTAGATATGTGACATATCTCCCCTGAGGCTGCCAGTCACAGTTTATCGAAGCTCTTGCACCCAAAGCATGTTAGCAAGCAAGGTGCGAGCCAGTACTCCCAAAGCAGTCTGCCGACAGACCCCACGCTACTCTGTACAACCCTAAATCACAACAGCAGACTTGTAGACCGACTCGTGAACGGAACCCTAAACCCGCCCTAAAACACATGCCGGCCCTAGCAAGCCTTACTCTGAGGGTCAAGAGTGTTGTATGGTTCAGGACCCAGTTAAGACGAGGTGTATATAACGGGAGGGGTTTCGGAAAATACGGATTCTTAGGATAAACCCTAAATGGGATCCTAACACACCCCGTGCATAGCAACATTAACAGAGCTTTATCTGCGGAAACCATACAAATCTCCAGAGAATCAGTGTCAGACACCTCTGTAGAATCAAGAACAACCTTATGAAGCAGTATAAGAAGGCCTGTGAACCCTGTTGTAAAATCCAAAAAAACCCCTACAACATCTTGTGAAGCCCAGCCTTATGGTATCCCTTCAGGGTAGCCGTCGAGGCCTGCAGCAGGCCTATACCTGTTAAGCACTACAGAAGCCATAAACCGTAAACCGCTATGGAACCCTTTAAACCCTAAGTTCCAAACGCTTAAAGCCTTAAGCCCTAAACTCCCTAAACCTTGCAAACCGTCATAGAAACCTTTCCGGATCATCTCGGGCTCGAAACAGCTGCTGCCAGCGGCCACCGCTTTAAGCCGTGAGCCTGGCCTGGCTTATGTGGCTTCGCAAACGCCTACTTTTGGTTCCTTTAGGGCTTCGGACTTAGGGGTTTTGTAAAGCTTTTTGAAGGGTTTCTGTAGAAGTTCGTCTTGTTGCTATCAGCAAGTATTGGGGTGGTCGTCATGTGAGGCACAAAGGGTTCTCAGGGCTGCAGTTGTGTCGTCTGGTTTTTTGATAAGGGCATTTATCAAGTTGCAGGCTTCCCTAAAATGGCGTTACCTTCTGCAGCAGACACCAGATCAGGGATCCGTTCATTTCCGGTCTGTACTTCGTTGTCCTAAATCCATGTCAGATCTCCTCCCTAAACCCTAAACCCGAAGGAAGGGTCATCCCTCTGTGAAGCTTGACGTATTCAGCAACCCAAAAACCTCTAGAGTTTGGGATTTCGGGTTCCGTGTTCAGATCCCGGGCTCTACACCCGAGGCCCGCAAGCTTTGCGAATGAACCCTAAACCCGTAAACCCTAAGCCCCTGCTCCCCTAAATCCTAAACCCTGGACCCTAAATCCCTAAACACCTAAAGCCCTAAACCCCAAACCCCCAAACCCCCAAACCCTATAGTACCCTTAGAGTAACCCCTTCTAGATCCCTAAAAAAGGAGCCCTAATACCCTTATAGTACCATTTGTAGATCCCTTAAAGGAGCCCTAATACCCTTATAGTACCCCTTGTAGATCCCTTAAAGGAGCCCTTATCATAACCCCTATAATAACCCTTATAGATCAGATCCTTAACCCTTATGGTAACCCCTTATGGATCCCTAAACCCTTATAAAACCCTGTTCCTGATCCCTTAAAGTAACCCTTATTATTAGCTTTATAGATCTCAAACCCTTACCCTTATGGTAACCCCTTATAGATCTCTCAAAAAGGAGCCTAAAGCCAACAGCCTCAACACCATGGCAAGGCTCGTGACTCAGAGCTACAGTTTTGGCAGGAAGCTCAGATTCTCAGAGCTGCCTGGGTAGTAGGGAGAACCTCTAAGGCTCCTCTAGGAGCTCCTTTAAGGGTTCCTTAGGGTTCCTTTAAAGGAACCCATAGGGGTTCCTGTGAGGGTTCCTTTACAGGAACCCTTAGCGGTTCCTCTGAGGGTTCCTTTAAAGGAACCCTTTAAGGGTTCCGTTAAAGGAACCCATAAGGGTTGCGTTAAGGGTTCCTTGAAAGGAACCCCTTGAGGGTTCTTTTGAGGGCTCCTTTAAAGGAGCCCATAAGGGTTCCTTTAGGGGTTCCGTGGTTAAATGAACCCAATAGGGTTCCTTTAAAGGAGCTTCCTGTGTATTGGGGAGACCCCTTTAGAGGTGACTTTTTAACCCTATTCCTAACTCTGAGATCGTCATTAGTCTTCTGAGCAAAAGTTTTGAGGTTTTTGTTGTAATGAACCGTCCGAAAATCATTGGGATTCGTAGTTTTATCATGTCTGAGGGTGTAGAGGTTTAGTAGGAGTTTGCTGTTACAAGGCTTGCTGCAAGGTTGGTGGTTCCTAGTGTTTAGGGCCTAGGGTGGAAGGCTTCGGAGGTTCGGGGTGTAGGGTTTAAGGGTCAAGAGGCCCCGAAGGAGTTTCCGAAACTTAGGGGTACCTCATTTTGGGGTCCTTACAATAAGGATCCTGCTATTGAGGGTACTACATGAGGGCTCCCTATCTAAGCCCAAACCTTTTGCCCGAGCCCTAAGCCCTAGACTGTATTCAGTTTCGAGATAGCCGAGGACAGACGGTTCGACAAATCTCCATATCGTTCCCGTGATGCCTGCATGTCCACTGCAGATGATAAGCGACCCCAATATACACCCTAAATGGTAGCATCCTCCAGCAGGGGGTCCCATTTAACAAACCTACGTCCCAAGCCCTCACCGTCAAAGCCGTCAGCCTCAAAACCCAAAAACTTAGAGGGTTTAGGGATTAGGGTTCAGGAATTAGGGTTTAGGGTTCAGGGATTGGGTCTTCGAGTTTAGAGGGTTTAGGGTTTAAAGGCCTGGTTCCAAGATCCGTCGACCGCAAGCTCGAGTTTTCCTGGAGTTTGGGCAGGTGTTCAGGAACCTCCTTCAAACTGCCATACTTCGGGGTTCAGGGTTTAGGCTTAGGGTGAAATTAGGGCTCCATAGTATGCCCTTGAACCCTAAACCCCTAAGCCCTAAACCCGAAACCCCTCAACCCTAAAGCCCTGGACCTTAAACCGTACGTTGCTGTCCAAGTTAAGTTGGGAGCTCTAGGGATGCATTTTACAGTCTGAACACTTAACCCCGTAAAACTCCATAAAACCAACACCCTTCTTTAACCCGGTACGTCTATACATATATACATATGTATGTGTGTGTATATATATATATGTATATATATATATATATATATATATGTTGCAAGTAAATTTGTGTGTATATATGTACACCCAGACGTATATGAATATGCATATGTACCTTAGCTAGGACCCAGAGTAGGCCCTTATTCCCTTTTTTAGGGGTTAAGGTTCCCCTATACCCCCCTTTAACCCAAAAAGGGCATCCTTTTTATTCCTAGGTTACTCTTAGCCCTAAACCCTAAACCCTAAACCCTAAACCCTAAACCTTAAACCCTAAACCCTAAACCTTAAACCCTAAACCCTAAACCCTAAACCCTCTTAGGTCTAGTTAGAGAAGACCTCAGGACCGAGAACCATGGGAATCCTCGAGGTCCTCGGGAGGGTATCTGTGGGCTTTTTGGGGTGCGTAGGGTGTTTTGGGGTTTCAGGTTTATAGTAAACTATAATAAGGGATCTATAATAAGGGATCTATAATAAGGGAACTATAATAAGGGATCTATAATAAGGGATCTATAATAAGGGATCTATAATAAGGGTTTCAGGTTAAAAGTAAACTATAATAAGGGATCTATAATAAGGGGTCTTATGGGGTTTCAGGTTTGGGGTTTGGGTTTTCAGCTGTAGGGCTTCCTGAGGCGTTGGGGCTTGGGCTGAAGGACTAGGCGTGTTTAGGGTTCGATTCCTTTAAAGGGTCTAGTAAGGGTTACTATAAGGGATCCATAAGGGTACTATAATATAGGGTTTAGGCTCCTGGTGCTCAAACGGTCGAATCAATGCTTGAACTTCCTCCCTACCCCACAATTCCGCTACTAGCAAATACTTCCAATTCTGTTTGGATTCCAGGCTCGCCCTTCAAACTTAAGGGACCAAACTAATTAGGGGGTGGCCAAGATATTCCCTCGGTTGTCACGTGCTCCAGTGACGCAGTCAAGCAGGCGAGTCATGTAAAAGTAAAAGCTACAGTATCAGGGGCCACCGAGACCCGAGAGCAGGAGGAAAACTACTAGGGGACGTAGACGCCAGGTTGAACGTTCTTGTCGGGGAGCTTTCAGATCGGCCGGTCAGCATTGCTAGTAGGCCTGCAGCGCCTTTTGTTCCCAAGGTTCCTAACTGGGTGGTTGTCAAAATTATGGTCCCTAATTGGTTACCCTAAATAATATAGGTGCATTACCATAGGGACCATATTTCTGACAACCACTCAACTGTGGTCCGTCGAAGTCTGGGTGTCGTTCGGTACAGCTTCTTTTGTACTCGAAAGTGCTCTTCTGCACATGTCTACTGGAGCCCCATGGTTCAGAGCACACGGGAGACTGCAATCCTTGTGATGTGCAGGACATCTCTGCCAAGCTGGGCATCAAGGAGTTGCGCCCAAAGCTGCTTCTGCGTACTCTTACTGTTAAAGCTGACACCATGGAACCATGAACCTTGTATACGTCACAACTCACACAGTTTGACAGTTAAGACCGCAGCGTGTTTCATAAGCCCTAGATCATCATGAACCATACAAGTCCCCCTAAACCTCCATAATCTTCGAGTCCCAAGCCTAAGGCCTAGTCATAGCTGTAGTAGCAGGGCAGGAACCGAAGCAGGAGCAGGAGCAGCAACAACAGCAGCAATCAGAGCGGAAAGAAGGAAGGGATGCTTCTGTAAGTGCCACGTTCTTCCCCCACGTTGCGGTCGTCGTTTCGCAGCCGCATCGGCTTCAGATCTCGAGCACAGAGCCTCATGCAGCTGACTTTAAGCTCAGGCATGCTACACACAGCGGCGGATTCGAAACGGTAGTGGCAGGGATCGTCAGAGTTACACCAGCCGTAGCATACAGTACGCTGCAAAACGGACGCCATGCCCGAGGAGGGCGAGGAGCCCAGCGAGGGCACCGCGCGCTTGATCGTAGCTTCGTTGCGAAGGTCTTTTCTTTTCCTCATCGGGTTTACAATTAGGGTTTAGGGGTTAAGGGTTGATGGTTTACAAATGAAAAGTTGATGTGGGTGCATCGTTCGGGGCCTGAGCCCTAAAGTCTTTAATCCTGCAATGGTAAGAGCTTAGCGTTCATGAGCTGAAGGGTCCAGCGCTTCGGGTGTCATGGACGGAGTTTAGTTGTGTCGAGCGATTTTTTGGGGTTTTACAGCCACGGCATGACAGTCTCTACAGACTTGTCACGCTGCAGCCAGTAATTTCTTATGACTTTTTGTTCTTCTTGCTACCAGTCTTTCCCAGCATTCTGCCGTCTAATTCACGCCTGGCGTGGCTCCGATCGGATCTGACACATAGGCGTGTCCAAACGTTGCGCTTGGCAGCATGGTGCCTCTGTGTGTGTGTGTACTTAGGAGAGGTCGCTACAACGGTTTCGCAGCTGCTGTCGGTCGAAAGATAATTCGGTGATCGTTTCTTTGTCTATACCTGCTCGTGTGCTGTTGTTTTTGAACCGTAAACCCCTACGTAGCTGCAAATCCTAAACCCTAAACTGGGAAGACGATGGAAGGCTGGCAAGTCGACCTGGTACTTGTATTTGGTGGTTCCTACTACTTCGATGTTAGCAGTGAATTCAGCGTTTCTTGTTAGCTCCAGGGTATTATGCTATCGAAGCGTTCTGACAAGTAGTGTTGCCGCTTCTCAGTCGGCGTGTTTCAGGCTGATCAACCTCTAGTACCACATGAACCTCTTATTGAGCCCAAAACCCTAAAGTCCTCAAGCCCAACTCCGCGAACACGGTGTTGCTTCTCTTGATTAATTTGGCTTAAGCCGGCGCAAAGCTGAACTTTGCACAGGACTTGAGGTGAGTTGGGATTGCAGCGCCAAGGGTTTCGACTGTAGGGCTCTGGCGCCTGGGTTTCGGTGTGTCGGCTCATATGCAATATGTACATTCAATACATCTATTTGCTGCTAACTTGGGCCGTGCTGGGCCCAAACCCTAAACCCTAAATCCCTAAACCCCAAACCCCTGAACCCTTAAACCCTAAACATCCCTAAACCCTAAGCGCTTAACCCTGGAACCCCTAAACCCTAAACCCTAAACCGTGGCTCTAATCCAAGGAGGTCGAGGTTTCCCTGATGAGCGGCGATACGCTCAAAGATTTGCTCCTTGGGCTTCCACTGGCTCTCCGAAAGCTTAAGCACAGGGGTTACTATGAGTGCATTATAAAGATACCATAAAGGTACTATACAGGTACTAGAAAGGTACTAGAAAGGTACGGTAAAGGCGCTATAGGGGAATTGCGGTTCAACACGTCCAGTGGCTAGTGTGAAGCTGATGCAAAGAGTTGAGACAGTAAGCTGCGCTGCCTAAGGCTTGCCCGCAGTGAAAGCCCGGAATTCAGAGTGCATCCAACCCATCAAAGGTCTTTCAGCCAGAGGTAACTATAATATAGGGATACCGTCGGAGGCTCAAGAAGTCAAAAACAGAGTCGTACTATTCCTGTCCACCCCTTCGGTTCTTTCGAAGCGTGAGGATCCTGGCATGGAGCTCATATATGAGTGGTTGTCAAAATTATGGTGCCTTTGTGGGTTCTTAATATAATACGGCACCTAATATTTAGGGTACCCCAAAAGGGACCCTAATTTTGATAACTGCCCATGTGTGTGTGATGAGGTCCGTGCCCGACACCTGTCTGATCAGCGACCTGGCCAGATGTTGCATGTAAAGCTCTGCTCTGTGGTGCAAGCAGTCGAGGTCAGTCGCTGCCCTACATTTTACAGTTTTGATTCCAGCCTCCAAAACCGTGAACTCCTAAGCTCGATGGATGGATGGATGGGAGAAGATCAGGGTGACCATGGATGCACAGAAAGGGCGGGGGTTCAGGGAAGTATCCAGCCCGCAATATCACAGAAACTATTGTTGATGATATAAATCCTGCATTACCGATAACAATAATCGGGAATATACCATAATTCCCATAGTCCAGGGTCATTAAGGTAACGCAGGATTTATCTCATCAACCGTAGGGAGGCAACCATGGGGTTCGAGCGGAGGGGGTGGATGGATGGACCCTGGATGGGGTGACAGCAGGGAGGTAGTGCTGAATTATGATAGTGGCTACCGAAGCATACGAACCTTCCCGATGAGAGAAGCAACAAGACATTTTGTGTATGTATGGGGCTGTTCTTAGAGCGTCGTGTTATGCCTTAGAGTCCAGATTGATTGAACTTATGTAGCCACTGCGGTGCACGCCCGGATCCCAAGCTCTCCAATGCCTACGCTTGTCCCAGAGAACCCCGGATCCCTGCAGTCTACACCCTCCACGCCAAACGTTCGAAGCGGATGTTGGTTCTGAGGTAGACCCTAAACCCTAAACCTTAAACCCTAGACTCCCCTTTTCTCCACCAAGGTGAGCTGAAGCTGCGGCTCGAGCAGCGTGAGGGCATCCCTCACCAGCAGCTCCAACTCTTGCTCCCAGGTGGTGGAGTTTAGGGTTTAGGGTTTAGGGTTGAGGGTTTCGGGTCGTAGCGATAGGGATATGAACAGGAGTAGGGCTTGGGGTTTCAAAGTCCAACACGTTAACGACAAATCGTGAGGCCGCCCCAAAAGGATACTTGTATGGGAGTTTCCGAAAATCAGGGGTACCTTATTTGGGCTCCTTATAATAAGGATCCTACTATTTGCGGTACTATATCAGGGTCCCCTGGTTTCGGACACTCCCTTATGTTGGCCGGCACCATGGGGCCTTGCGTCACCAGGAGGTAGTTCATGGCACGATCTGATGGCGACGGCTGTCAGGGCGATAGTTTGCTGTACTGCAAACCCTAAGCCTATGCCCTGTACCCGACATCGTGAAGTTCATTAAACGGATTTGGGGTTTAGGGTCCAGGGTTTAGAGATCAGAGTTTACGAGCTTGAGGATCTACGAGCTTGAGGATCTGTGTTCGAGATAACGGTTTGAAGGTGTAAAAATTCGGGTTTAGTAGGGTTTAGGAAGTATACCCAGCAGGTGTGTTTCAGAACCTCGAGGACCAGCAGACCGTGAAAGACTGCCTTTTGGCTAAGGGGATGCCCCCTGAGGTCTGAGGCTTGAGAATGGTTTGTAGTGTTTGAGGGTTTAGCGGTTCCTGAACCCTAAACCCTAAACCCTAAATGAATTAGGCTTTCAATGCTCTTGCATTGTTGTTTTCCGAGCTCGGGTTGGTACATTTTCTGGCAGCGAAAGCCATTCAGCTGTTGGCAGGCTGGGTCGAGACACTGCTCTTGTCGATGATGACTGAGGCGATGTCAGCGGCGGAAGGCTGCAACTGATCCTTGTCGCTGGGCCGCAGAGGAGCCACAAAACAAAGATGGCCCCTGCACTCCACCCTTATATAACTTTACAGTAGAAGCCCAAAGGTTGGAAACCCGATAGCCTCCATCCTTAAGAGTAATGTATAGGGAATCCCAGCACTATTTGGCCTTAATCCGGTTTCCAACTTTATGGAGTTTACTGTTTTCGTGGTAGCTCTGAACGGAATCCTTAAAGTAAGCTGTAAAGCCCCTGTATTGAGCAAGTGGCACCATGGAAACATTCGGCTTTGAGTGCGTCCTACAGCAAAAGTTGAGAGGCACGAAACTTGTAAAGCAAGGTTTTGTGTGTATATATATATATATATGTATAGATTTATATAGGTATATGTATATAGGTATATGTATGGTTATGTACTGATATGTATATATATATATATATATATATATATATATATACATAGCGCGTCGGTGCCGCCATCTTGCCTCAAACATGTGCGTAGTGTGAAACACCATGAGGTGCGGAATTCGAGCTTCTTTCCATCAAAGACCTTCACGGGCTCCAAGGCCTAATGGGCACTCCGACGAGACCAGGGTGTAAGCCCTTCAGGAAAATTCACTTGCAATACGTCACATTATAGACATACATGTATGTATCTGTGTATGTATGTGCATGTGTATATATATATATATATATATGTACGTATATGTGTATGTGTATGTGTATGAGTGTGTACGTGTACGTGTACGTGTACGTGTACGTGTACGTGTACGTGTATGTGTGTGTATATATATATATATTTATTCATTTATTTATTTAGTTGCATGTATGTATGTATATATGTATGTATGTATGTACGTATGTATGTATGTATGTATGTATATGAGACTACATCATGCATTGTTTCGTATCGTATTATGCATTGGGGCTTGGGATCGATGAGTCGAGGGAGAGTGCAGGCTTTAAGGGGACGGAAGAGGGTGCGGAGGGCTTTGAGTCATTGGCTCTGCTTACCTCCTATCTTTCGCGCCCGCTCGCTCTCGATCCCCTGAACTGCAGACTTCCTCAACCTTGGACCGCAAAGCGCAAGACGCAACCAGGAAGCACAATTGGATAGGAGACCCAGCGGAGGCTTCCGATCCTGCATAAACGTTTATAACATGCCTACATGCACGCATGAATGAAGCACATGCGAACGCAGTCACCGGAACACATGCACATAAGCTGCTTATGTGTCACCACACATACACGCATACGTATGTTGAGACACACACACACACACACGCAGACGCACGCAGAAGTAATTGACTCTATTTGCGTAAACAATGTGGGCGGACATTGGCACGAAGACATAGTTTACATACATACTTCAGTGTTCACAAGAATCACAAGAACAGCCGTGATGCACGTGTACCTAAAAAAGCCGTACGACGTGCAGTAACACACAGAGAGAGATGGAGAGAGAGAGAGAGAGAGAGAGAGAGAGAGAGAGAGAGAGAGAGAGAGAGAGAGAGAGAGAGAGAGAGAGAGAGAGAGAGAGAGAGAGAGAGAGAAGAGAGAGAGAGAGAGAGAGAGAGAGAGAGAGAAAGAGAGCGAGACGGGTGGCTGACTGATGTCAGGCCGACGCCAAGCAAACTAGGGGTTTGACCGACAGAACTTCACAATATTCGTGGATTTCTCAGAGTTCCCTATCATAAGCTTACTGTTTAATATGCCCCAAAACCCTGTTATTTCAGGCCCCGAAGACAGGAGTCCAAGGGAGTGCCGAATCTTACGGGAGGACCAGGATTTCAGAGTCGGGTCTACGGTTTAGGGTTCAGTTCAGTGATTAACTTGGGGTTTAGCTTTACACAAGAGTTCAGTTAAGGGTTTATGTTTAGGTTTCAGAGCTACTGGTTAAGGGTTTCAGCGCCGTTTAGGGTTTGCGGCTTGGTTCAGGGTTAAGTGTCTAGGTAAGTGTTATCTTATGGCTTATCCAGGGAAGCTAGGCCTAGGGTACTCAGCTCCTAGGTATCGGATCCAAGCTACAGAATTGGTCAAACCGTAAAGAAGGAACTTTTAAGTAGACCCTGAAGCCAGGAGGGCTACATCTTCACCAGCCGCGACCAGGGTGTGGGTTACTACATCGACTCGCAGCTTGCGGCATGTGGGCCCCAAGCCACAAGCTAAAAGCCACATGTAATGTAACCCCTATAGACCCTAAGCCCTGAACTCCAAGCCCTAGATTACCCCCAGGCCCTAACTAAACCCTACGCTTTAATTGAACCCTAAGCCCTGACAAGAGAAGTCTGCACTAAGCACATAGATCCCTGTAGACGAAAGCCCAAGTCGAACGTTGGGACTTGGAACTTAAGCTTACGCTCAGGGTGTGGGGTTTAGGGCCCTAAACCGTGCAACTGAAGTTGAAGTTGGAACCCCAGACCTAATCACTCGAAGAGCTCCGGCTGCTTGGAAGGAAGGACCCTGCAGATGGTTGAGATAGATCGTAGCACTTCCAGCAATGTTGATGGGAAGCTTAGAACAGCCTGTACGGTTCGTTCGGATTCGTTCGAGAGCTGCCTCCCCAAACACCTGAGGAATCATGTTGTAAACTGTATACCGGAATGCCCCGAAGCTCCGAACCCTGAAGCTTGAGTCTTAAAATCCAAACCTTGTAAGACCATTTCCTCAGGTACGAGGAGGGGATGGGCACAGCCCTTAGCGACAGACCTTAGAGCTCGAGAGCTTCCTTAGATATCATAGTATACTATAGTATACTATAGTATATTATAGTATATCATAGTATACTATAGTATACTCCTTGTTGCGGATGAGGATTTCGGACCTTCGATATACGGGACTTGAGCTCCTGCAGAAGCTACCTTTCGAGTTTTGGTGGCTTTTGGGTTTGGTCTTCGGGTGCCTGTTGTTTAAGGTCTAGGTGTCTTGGGCTTGAGAGTTGAGGTAGACAGCAGGTGCTTTCCATACCCTAAACCCCTAAACCCAAAACCCTAAACCCTAAACCCCCAGCCCTTGGTGTTTGGTTAGGATTTGTCTGCCATGACGTTCTAGGCTGTCAGGGGAAGCTGCGATCCCAATCCTCACGACCCCGGAAGCATTCGGGAGTTTCCGAAAATCGGGAACCCTAATGTAGCACCCTGAATAGTAGGATCCTTATTATAAGGACCCCAAGATGAGGGACCCCTAATTTTCGGCAACTCTGTAAACCCTTATAGTATCCTTAAAAGGAACCCTTATAGTACCCTTATAGTAGCCCTGTAAAGGAACCCCTAAAGGTATCCCCTAATTGTCGGAAAAACTCCCATTTCAATGTTGGTCGGCCCACAGTTCAACTCCAGCACCTGAAATGACGGCGCTAGGTCTTGAGACTAGCGGCGTGAAAGTCCACAAACTCACATGGGTGGTTGTCAAAAGTAGGGTCCCTGTTTGGGCACCCTAAATATTAGGTGCCACATTATATTAAGGACCCAAAAAGGACAACCACCTACAAAAAAGTGTTCATGTCCACCCTCAACCGTGAATCTTCCAAACGGGTCCGCGAAACAGAGCAGAGTAACCAAGCATCAGGGCGTGGCGCCAGCGACCCCTGGGATGGTCTCTGGGAAGACCCCCTTGATCGTGGCACCGGCACGACCACGACCATCATCATCGAGAGGCTCCAATGTTGAGAGAGAGGGTTTAGGGTTGAGGGCTGACTGAGGGTTTAGGGAGAGGGTGTTATAGTGTTCTTATAATAGGAAGTGTACAGGAGGGTGGTTGGGGTCTTAAACGTTCTTTAGTGATGATTTTTATTGAATGTAAGGGTTTGTATAAAGGTCTTGCAGGGTTTTGTAGTGTGGGCTTGGGGTCGAGGCGAGCGGTTAAGTCAGGTTCAGAGTGAGGGTTTTGAAATCTTGCTGGTTGCTCTTGCAACTTCCGCGAATGATCCTCAAAATTGTACATGTTTGAACATCGCTAAGAACGTATGTGGAACTCAGTTCTTCATGTTCAAAGCTTGAAGCCCCAAACGCTACGTCGCTGAATGCTCTTCAACGGATATGCAAGCCAGCCTGCTAAAGCGGAGCTGCTCAGCTGCAAGTTGCTCTATGATCGTAAGAAGTCACCAGGGTACATACTTTCTACGATTTTGGCCTCTGTACTCCGAACGAGCACCCAGTACGTCATCCTGCTGTGTGAATTGTCCTAACAACCGGGTCCGTCTGATGACTGAGAACCCCGGCACAATCCGCCTGCTTCCAGGTGCCAGTCGATGCCGGTTATTTGGGGAAACCGCATTGTCTGTATTGCATCTAGCCGTGCCAGCCAATGGGACAATGTGCATGACTTCTCTCATTGAGACCCTTTTCTCTTGCCACCGATGAGGAGCTATGCCTGAGGTTCATCGACAACTGATGCCAGCGAGCTACATATTACCAGTTACATTGTTTCATCGGGAATTGCAGTATGATTGTCGTGCAACCCAAGCTGATCAAGCTGAAATCCTAAACCCCTGAACCTAAACCCCCAGACCCTAAACCCTGAACGCCCAGAAACTTGGTATACGAAGGAAGCTAAACGGAAGCGGCCTAAACCAAGGGGCACGGTCTTCTGGGGCGCCATTGCCGACTCACGCGGCCTGCATCCCAGACCCGGTAGACCAAAACAATCCGTGGTCCACGGTTTGGAAGAGCTTAGAGTAATCTTGATAGCTTTTTTTTGTCAGGGCTCTCGTAGTATCTCTGACATCTTGTATTGTTGTCTCTCCTACTTTATGCCAGGGCTTAGGGTTTAGGGTTTGGGGTTGGTAAACAGAGTATTAATAGGTTTTTTTGTGGAGTTTACAGAGTCGAGGTGGACTCATAGCTTTTACAGGTTTGGGTGGAATAGAGGGTTTTGAGGTTGCGGGTTGAAGTGTTATGATATTGAAACTAGCGATTTGGTTGGAGGGCTTGTGATTCACCGGAGTCAGGCTCTTTGATGGTTTTGTGTTTTGCGTTCTTAAAACCTGAAGCCCTGAGGGTCGACAATGCGCGTTGTCCGTGGAAGGCTTGCAGGTTTGTTCGGCTCTGAAGGTGGTCAGAGTTATTCAGCGAAGCTGTGTCTCTCCACTAAACCCTAAAGCCCATAACATGCAGGGAGAGACGGAGACGGAGAGTCAAACAGTCGGGTCTGACACAGTGCATGCATGAGATGTGTATATACTTACAGACATGTGTATATGTACGTATGTATGCATGCATATGCACACAAACATCTAACATTGCACATATGCTTGTATATGCATACATGATGCAGTATTAGGTTTTATGCTATATGTGCATGTACACGTATAATGTGTACGTGCATGTACGCATGTATGTACGCATGTATGTATGTATGTATGTATATATGTATGTATGTATGTATGTATGTATGTATGTATACATATATATATATATATACACATGATATTCCACATAAATGTGTATATATATATATATATATATATATTGGTACATATATATATATATATATGCATAAATATGCATGCATACATATCATACACTGTATATCATATGACAACTTCATTCACTATATATTACATATTCTGCATTAAACACTGTTTTACATGAAGATTTGAAAAGCTCAGGCCTGTTACGATCAAAAGTACTGTCAAAGACCGCTATGCCAGTGTCCACCATCGTGGAGAAGTCAGAGAACCAGTTTACGGTGCAGGCGCCTTTTTCGAGGACTTTGCTGGTCCTTGTTCGGATTGCTGGAACGACATGGTCTTGAGTTTGGGAAGCAGGGGGTCGGAGTTCCTAACTACGGTTGTCCATTAATTTTGGTTGGTTTGTATATGATGTTTGTTGACCTGCCGCCTCGCATGCAGTGTGCGAGTACATGACAGTGTTTGCCCGCGTTTGCATACATACGCCCATATGCGGGCGGGTGGTTGTCAAAATTATGGTCCTTTTTTGGGTCCCGATTATAATACAGCACCTGTTATTAGGATACCCAACAAGGGGCCTTAATTTCGACAACTACCCAGGTAGACATACATGCATGCCATCATCCCAACTGGGCGCTTGCGAAGCGAAAGTCTTCCCAAAGTTTGTAAGCTGTGCCACAAATCCGCTGCCTCCTCATGACTTCAAGCCCAAACTCCAACCTTATAGGTACTTCAGGGCCAAAGTATATACTCTTCGGATGCCCGGACCCTAAACCCCCAAACCCGTGTGGCATCCTTGCTTTAAATTAGTATGCTTATGACCCATAATATAGAACCTCCATTATAGATATGATACGGTTGATGATAGAATTCCTGCATTATCCACAATAAGGAATATACCATAATTCTCATAGTTTAGGGTCCTTAAGGTAGTGCAGGGTTTATATCACCAACAGTAGAACCCTCATGCGACCCAAGCTGCCAGTCGAAATCGGTTCGGTTTCGTGCCACCCTCGCTGGCCCTGACGACCTGCGATTTGATGGGGAGGCAGGGTTCGGGGTTTAGGATGTCTACAGTTTGGGTTTAGGGTTTAGGAATTTAGGGTTTAGGAATTTAGGGTTTAGGGTTTAGGGTTTAGGAATTTAGGGTTTAGAAATTTAGGGTTTAGGGTTTAGGAATTTAGGGTTTGGGCTTCCGGGTTTATGATGAACATCGGTCTCTCCCTCGAGGCCCAATCACTTGTATCGTAGGTTACCGTCCCTGTGCAGCACAGACACACACAAATATTTGTGTGTATTTACATATATATATATATATTTATTTATTTATTTACATATGTGTATATATATGTCTATCTGTACATATTTGTATGTGCATATATATATAGAGTGTAATTAGTATGACACAGTACATAGGTAGTAGTTGCCCGCAAATCCTAGACCCCAACACTGAAGACCCGGTTTTTCGGGTTTGACGCTCCCGATGTTGGGATGAAATTTGCGGCGGGTTAGAGAGGTTTTTGTGGGTCTGTGTCGGGGTTTGTATGTGGGTTACTGTAGGGTTACTACACTGTTTGGTGTAGTGTGGTTCATACGGGTTACTGCAGGGCTTACTATAAAAAGTTTAACCTGCAGAGGTTTAGAAGGAACTGCAGGGCCACTGTAGGGCTTACTACAAGAGTTACTATCTGGTTTCTAGCAGGGTTGCTGTGCCGGTTCCCTTTCAGAGCTACTAGGAAGGGTTTGTGGCTAGCCTTCACGAGGGGCAGAACTCAGTTCGATGTCCTGATCAAACTGCAAACCCTTTTGAGTTTTGGCTAGGGTTTAGATGCGGTCCCACCCTGACGCCGACCCACAGGTGCGGCAACGGTGTCCTGAAGCTTGGCAAACCTGCAAAAGGAACGAATCCAAACTGAGCCAAACCCTTTCCCGACTACTTGTGTTCTAGTCCATACGTGCTCCGCCATCATCGACGGCGGACGGCTGCATCATACTTACGCCCTGAAGCCTGTAGCCTCACGCTGACAACCCTAAACCCAAAAAGTCGTAAATAAAACAAGGGAAAGTGAACAGTAACAGCATTTAAAACGAAATCGGAAAGGCCCGAAACCCAAGAAAACCCAAGCCTCAAGTATCGACCTGGGACCGAAAGCTTTGGGTGAAGGGCTTCTGGCCCTTGAAGCATGAGGTTCAGGGTTCAGAGCTTTTCTTGGGCTCCAAGTTTGCCTTCAAGGGTTTCCTCCTAAACCCTAAACCCTAAAACCCTAAACCCTAAACCCTAAACCCTAAACCCTAAACCCTAAACCCTAAACCCTAAACCCTAAACCCTAAACCCTAGAACCCTAAACCCTAAACCCTAAACCCTAAAACCCTAAAACCCTAAACCAGCTTTTTCAGGGATTTGAAAGGGTTAGGACCTCAGGGTTTCGGGTTTCTGCTCCCGGATGAGAGTCAGGTTCAGGGTCCGACGAGGTTTTATTCAAGGTGGTTGGTGCATTTGTGGGGTTGACGTAGGAGTTTCCGAAAACTAGGGGGTACCTTATCTTGGGGTCCTTAGAATAAGGATCCCATGTTTAGGGTACCATAGTAGGGTCCCCGATCTTCGGAAACCACCACACAGGAGCTTCAAGGTTTCACCAAAGTCCTCAACTCCAATGCTCCAAGCCAAGCCCCCTCGCCCACCCGCACACACTGTCCCTGGATCTCCGAAGCCCTAGGGCGCCCTACGCGCCAAAGTTCCAGGCAAACATTCTTCATGAAGCCCGAGAACACCTTGTGTCCCTACCAAGCACCGAAAGCCCAGCAGCCGTGTGGATTCGGCCCCGTAGGTGCGCGGTGTCGGAGGAAGCATCGTTGAGAGATATACTCGTGTACGTTGAGCATCTCCGAGCCCAAGGTGGAAAAAGTCTGGTGGCTGGTGTTTAGGGATGGAGGTTTAATAATTTAACATTTGGTCTGTCTGCCTGGGGTCCGGAGTGACCTAGCAAGCACAATAATCCTGTTTGGGAGTTTCTGAAAATTAGGGGTACCTCACTCTGGGGCCTTATAACAAGGATCCTACTATTCAGGGTACTAGATTAGGGTCCCCTAGGAAACTCCTATGTCGGCCTCATAAAAGAGATTACTGTTGTTCACACCAGTAAACCGAAACCTTTGGCCAGATTTCGGACTTCGGCCCTTGTGTTATATCCCTTACTTAAAGGATCATGGGACTTAATAACTAGGGTTATAATTAGGGTAACTATACTTATAACTACTTATAACCCCAATTAAGGCACTTATAAGCTTACTTACCAAGTCCCATGATCCTCCAAGTAAGCCTGTCACCCGTTTTGACTTCGGCCTTTGTGTCATCATCCGGGCTCTTGTGAAGGGGTGTGAGTTTCATTTAAGTTAATAAGGAAGCTCTATTATTTACAATATATCCCATTATGGTAGCATAAATTATGGTAGCATAAATTAAGGTTCCTTAACAAGAACCCAGTCGTCTCACCTCGTCAGGAGACGAAGTATCTCGTTCTCGCTGCGGGGGGCGCCGTTGCCCTGGCCGGCGTCATTGCCGGGACCTCACCTCGGCTTTGCAAAGCCCTATGGTGAACCCCATAAAGTTGGAAACCGGATTAAGGCCAAATAGTGCTGGATTCCCTATACAATGACTCTTAAGGATTGAGGTTCCAACTTTTTGGGCTTCTACTGTAAACCCCTTAACACCTACACCCCAAGAGCCCCAGAGCCGGAAGCCGTAAACCCCAAAGCTCGACCTCGTACAGCTATGGTTTAGGGTTTAGGGTATAGGGTTTAGGAGGAATCTAAACAGGCTCCAGCAAATCCTAGCCAAAAACGCCAAATCCCCCAGACCTGCGACCGGAAACACTGACCCAGATCTGGCTCCACACAGTCGTAAGGTTTTTGCAGTTGCGTCTTGTGATGAATATAGGGGACTCCATGAGTCGAATAGGCTGTTGGGGTACATTGTGCAACGGAGTAGTAACTAAGTGTGGAGACCCCCCAAAAATAATTTGCTGTTTGTCGGTGTAAAGGGAACTCCAGAAAGTTGGAATATGGATTAATGGTAGGATCCCCTATAATTTACCTTAAAGGGGTTACGATAATGATATTCCAACTTTCTGGCTTCTACTATAATGGCTCCGGCGTTTGCAGTCTGGGCTTGCAAGCTTAACGAAGGTTTTCATGCCCAGAAACTTCAGGTGTTTTGAAATTTGGGGCCTTGTAGGATATTGAATGGGCTGGGCATCTTTGTGGAGTTTGTACATGTGTTTAGCAGAGATTGGGTGCCAACGCCCCATCAAACCGCTATACAACCGTATACAAATACCCTAGAGACGTGGTTTTACGCGTATACAACTGTGGAAAGCCCTATCTCTAAACCTTACCTCAAGCCCGAGTAACCGACCTTTTTAGAGACTTATATACAGGTAGGTTTCTGAGAGTCCGGCAGACCCTAAACCCCTTGCCCTAGGCTTTCAGTTCATCTCAGCTGTTGAGGCCTTGACTTCGCAGGGTGCGCAGACAGCCAAGCCCAGCCCCAAGGCCAACGGCCAGGCCGGGGAAGCTGAGTTTAGAAGTTCGAGAAGTAATATAGGGTCCTCAATATTTAGAATAGGGTTTTGGGCCCCCCCCCCCAAAAAAAAAAGAAGAAACCGCCAGAATATTCTAGGTAATTTTTAAGGCCCCTGTAGTAAGTGTATGGATTTAGAGTCAGTTTTGAGGATGCCTTGGAGTTCACGGTTGCGGGTTTATTGTGCACATAGCGGGTGTGCTTCGTTCGGAGTGCAGGTGCAGCCACTTTTCCCGCGCTCACAGCATTATGTACCGGTGCCTCAACCACCCAAACTATTCTGAACTAAGGCTTGCACCCTAAGCCCTAAACTCGATGAAGCTCCGAGCCTATGCTCGGGGCTTGTGATGCCCGGAGCGGAGTGGGTCTCAGGATATTGGGTGGAGCTTTGGTGCTTGATCTGCCGCAGTGGACGCAGCAAGTCTTCTGTGTTGCCCCGTAGCTCACAAAAGCGCCAGTATTCAGCCCTGCTGTTAATTACAAGTAGCTCCTCATTGTCATGCGGACAAGATCCCAAACGTCTTGTAAGGAGCGCAAGGACACCACCAAAAGCCCGCCCCACACGCATCCCCCATGCCTGCGTCAGTGCCCCTGGTAAGATCTAAGCAGAACAGAGCTTCGACCCTACAGCCTACTCGCTCTCCCTCTTAACCGAACCTTCCGGAGCCCTCAGGAGCCGTCGACGCGAATACTAGGCGCCTTGTAATTCTGCAGTGCTAGGGTGTCCTGGCACAAAACTCCCCTTTGAACCCTCAATCTTTGCACACCCCAGACTGCCTACAATGCACCCAATGCACCCCTAAGGAGCACGCTATATTTTCAGCGCAGCAACTCGTATTGCCGACCGCAGACAGATTAAAGCCAAAACCCTGCATTTGGTTTCCGATAGCTTCTATACACTCTACATCTTGCAAATATCGTGCATGCAGTTCCAAGCACTGCTAGAAATTGCCACCCCGCGCTGAAAGCCTAGTGCAGCATAACCCGACCCTTGTGTTTTCTCCTTCGATCAGGCAGGCTCCCTGGATTCCAAGGACAGCGCGTGGACGTGTTGCCTTCGTACTGCTCGTACCAGAGCAGTGATGCTCAGTACGTCAACATGACGGTGCAGTTGACCGGTTGGACATCATCCTCGTCGTGGTAGACGTCCTATTGCCAGTCCTAGTCCTACTTCTACAGTCGCAGACGCCGTCGCAGCCGCCGTCGTTGTGTAGTAGGAGTCGCAGTAGCAGTAGCAGTAGCAGTAACTGTCAGTAACAGTAGCAGTAGCAGCAGCAGCAGCAGTACTGGAAGTCGTAGTAGCAGCTCGGATAGTAGCGGCAGCGAAGAGTCGGGTCGTAGTAGAAAAAGCAGAAGCAGCTTCTTCAGGCACACATTCAGATGATTCCTCTCCTTGCTCCCAACCGGGCCGTCCCAACGCCCCAAGAGAAGCCACCACCAAAAGCCCTCCACAGCCCTCCTCTGAACACAATAGACAACCTAAGCGCTATGAGGAGGAACCACTAGGCCCTACGCTAAATCCCTAATACCATGAAGACCCGTAAAAGCATCGTAAAAGCACTAAACCCTAAAACCCTAAACCATTAAACCCCCAAACCCCTGAAACCATTAAACCCTTGAACCCCTGAACCCTAAACCCTAAACCTATGACGATCTTGCCCTTGGCAATGAGGAGGGTGTGCTCCAGGCGCTGCAGGAGATGAAGAGCAAGCAGGCGAAGTGGCGGTTTTGCATAGGAGCAGGGATGTATAGCTTCTCAACAAATATGGTTTGTAGAGGATCTCTGAGGATCTCTTGCAAGTTTATAGGGCCCGATAAAGTCTGTGGGGCTTCACAAGCTTTGTTTTATGGTGATTTCCATGTTTTAATTGCTGTTTAATTTGCAGGTGGCCTTCAACAACTAGAAGTGGGACAAGGGTCATTTTACAGTGTGGGTGTCCACGGATTGTAAGTCAGTGAGGAGATGTTGTCACACCTGTATCTGGTCTACAAGCACTTACATTGACCGTCCGTGTGTGCATTTGTGCGAGTGAGTGTTTGTCTGTGCCTGCTTCGAAAGTAACTAGGACTTGAGTCTCGAAGAGGGAACGTCAACTGAACGAACATCGCGTGCCGTAGCAATGAAGCATAGGGACGATTGCAGCAAGCAGTTGAAAAGGATTGGCAGGACAGTAGCACAACATTCACCTTCACCAATGGCATTGAGATTGCACATCAAAGCAACAGCTGCGATCACCGCACCAGATTTGGAGGTGTAGGGTTTCGTATACGGGACCGAACATCGAACATGTGGCGGCCTGCTACCGTGGCCCTTCGCGCTCTGGCACGCCACGCGGCGCCACGCGCCGCGGGCCTACGGGGGAGCTCGGTGAGGCCCGCGCCAAAAACCCAGACGAAGCCCCAAAGCCTTAAAATCCCCTAGACCCTGAATCCCTAAAGCCCCAAATCGTGGCTGCACTTCGTTCAGTGTAGCAATTAGAAACAGTTTCCGTTCGCATTCCCTGTTACTATCCCGAAAACCTGTTCAAATTGCGCAAGTCCCCTTATTACGCTGTGTAAACGCCCATAAGACCGTCATTTCTCCTATGTCGAAACCCTGTTCGACTTGTTCAGGCACCTATACTACGTGCACCGAAAGAAATCTTGCAAAGAAGCCTGCGATCAGTCATGGCTCTGATGCAGCGACAGACTGGAAGCTTTTTCAGCTCGAGCTTTGAGTTTAGGGCTGCAGGGTCTAGTTGTTGGGATGGTCTAAGCTAATTCCAAGTGCTGGTGGCTCCGGTATGATTGGTCTTGTGATGGCGATTGCCTGTGGCGGTGAGTTCGACGGTGCTAGTGTGCATCTTTGCATCTCAGGTGTTTTTGTTACAAGGATTCTTGCGATGACTCTTCAGCTGAGGACGATGTGGACCGTCACAAAGATGATGTTGGTGGTGACGGTAACACGGTAGCTTGTATGCGGCTTTGATGGTGACGAAGATGAGAATCACCACCATGGTTCATGATGAAGACGGTGCTGGCGCTGGTGGTCCCGTTGGTCATGCTGCTGCTGCCTCTTCGTCTGCCGCATGTTGTTCTTCCTACGTTCTTTGTCTTCCAATGCTAAATCAACACTCGACTCTGAACCCTCAACCTGCTATTCTCGGAGATGTGTCTGTGCAGTTCGCAGCTCACCGGCACGGGCTTCGTGAAGAGTCCCGAGAAGGTTGCAGAGTTGCTGCTCGGCAGGTCTTCCAGCGGTTTTTGGGATAAGAGCTTGATGTTCTTGTTTACACAAACTGGGTCAGAACTTGCAGGGCTTGACTGGCTTTTCCCTGCGGGCCCATTCCACCCGATCCGATTTGGGACTTCATCTGCCCAATCCCTAACGCAAGGCACATCCATACACATGACTTACAGATAAGGTTCTTGGGAAGGAGCAGCATTCGGTGCGGATGGCTCAGATTAGAATGGGACTGCCTTTCATTCACAGCCAGACTGAACAAATCTCTCTAAGCATGTATCTCAGTGCACAGGTATGGCTCCTGGGGCAGCGAAAATTACGACGCAGATGTGCCGGGGCTCGTTTCAAATCTCCTTGTCATGTGCCTTATATTTTGTCTGTGATGGTCATTGTCAATTCTGGGGTCGCTCTTGTTTCAAGATGCTTCAGAGTTGCGTTTGCCTCAGTGTCGGTTCTTGATGAGTTGGTTGGTGTATTTACTGATTATTATTCTTACTATTATCATTATCAATAAATACTATTAGTATTATTATTACAGCATCATACATCCCTACATGGCACTAACAGTTACGGTCTTGAGGCTGCATGTGCTCAACAGTTCGTCGTAAAGCTACTAAAGCGGCCTTATTAATGATTACCTACAGTATTTTGGGGTTGTTTATTAATGGACCCCAAAAAACCCTATTCTGATTATTCAGGCCCCTATATTACCCTTAGTTGAGCTAGCCGTAAGTCTGCTAGCAATACGAACATTCAGGCTCGCAGTATCGCAATTCACGCATGGCTAACATTATGAACGCGAGGATCGGTCACGCGATGAACATCTTTGCTCTGAGGGTCATGTAGTAAATGGGAGTTAGTAAGTTGGAAAGGTCTTGTGCTGCGCGCTATCAGGCCAAAGGCTACGTGAAGGTATGCAACAGCGGCTTGCCCGGCATAATTCAGGGTTTAACGCTTCCAGCCCTAGAATCCTAAGCTGGTCAGATAAGAGGGGCTTCAGCTTCTGTAGAGCTGGATTCGAGAAATTCCGTCGGGAACTTCTGCTTCTGCCCACGCGCATTCTCGGATTGAACATTCGTTTCATAGAAACACTGGGAGCAATATCCGAAGTGTTCTCGATGAACTGCCGACCTCAGAACGCACAACCCTTTCGCCGTGTGACGTGAGAAGTGTCATGATTGGGCGAAGGTGACGAAGTGGGGCTACAAATTGCCGCAGCTCGCCGCGGAGTACACGCGGTCGGTGACTTCACCCGGAGTTTTCGAGGCCGATCGGGAATCCTGCGTTGCTGGGCAAAACGCAACTGCGTAGGCTTCGTACCAAGCGGAGATGACAAGATGCAGACCGGCCACCGAAAATAGTATAGGATTAAGGCACCTTATACTATAGATCCCTATTATACATCCGTCATATACCCCTTCAAGGAATTCTTTAAAGGAGCCCCCAAGTACGACAGCAGGCCCTGGACCCGAAACCTCATCTGACAAGTATGCTCTCTGGCGTGGTGGCTTGCCGAACCTGCTATGCAATCCATGCGACGGTTTGTCGCAGACACTTACCTACATGGGCATGTACAAAAACTGTACTACGTGTGATGGACGGGTAGAAAGGGGGAGACACATTGCTACTGGTTGGCTTAATTACAGATTTACACTGGTATTAGTATGTACATCTGCTGGTAGAGCACAGAATGAAATGCATGAAACGACAAGACTTTCATACATGCCATTGTTCGTGGTGAATAGAAGTGTAGATGTATACATATATACATATACATATGTAGAGAGGGCGAGAGAGGGACAGAGTGCGTCGGAATGCAGGCCCGTGTTTTCCGAGTAAAACAAGCGATGTTTACATAGATTTGTGCTTGTTATTATGGAACAGCGTCGTACCTCCAGCTATAAATCTCAACGATGATGACATGATCCTCCATAAGTTTATCTAAACTAGTATACGGAATGGTGATTGATAGTATATTTATGCAATATAGATTTCGGTTTCTGCTATCAAATCACCTGCAAAGAATGTTCGGTTTTCTATCCGTTATGTCTCCTTAAAGCCTGGGCATATAAGTCGTCAAGATTTTCCTTTTTTTACAACCTCTTCTTGAAGCTTGACATCCATTAGGTTTTTCCATGGTCTTAAATATGCCATGGGCCTGCAGTGCCACGCTTTCTGTACATATACATATATGTATATGTTTAGGGTTTTGTCTGTGTCCACATGTATATACGTGATATGGGTGCGCATGTATGTATGTCTGTAGCTGGGCGGCAGTGTTGCTGCTCATGAAATAAAGCTTTGAGACTTTGTCAGGGGGCGAAAATCCTCGACGCCGGCGCCGGCACTGGTCTCCTGGCACACAGCCTCAAGGACGGACTCACTAGTATTTGCACCCCCCCCCCCCCCCCCCCCCCCCCCCCCCCCCCCCCCACCACTCAGTCTTTACATACTTATAACGTAGTGTATCATAAACAACATCCTAAACCAGGTCATAAATCAGTTGATGGCTTAAGTCTTGAGCCAGGCTCTCCCGTGAAGTCCTCGGAAGCCGCAGCCCCTAGACCTGTTCAAGGCCTCGGCCAAACCTGGGTACTAACACCCTAACCCGACATTCGACTGGAGCCTGTAGCTTATTTTGGTGAATTGAAGCGGTCCTGCTCGTTGGCATTTCGCCAGAGTCATGTTCGACTGCGCTCCAGGTGCCGTTCATGCTGTTTTTCGAGGATTTGCACAGGTAGGTAATGTAGGTTGTATGTGCACGAGTTTAAAATGCGGAGTGATGTGCGAAACCAGGTCGCCTAAACCACGTTCTAAGATTCTCCATATAGGTACCATGGGCCCAAAGTGTATACTAGTTGGGTACATGGACCCTTAGGGTAACCTATCCCTCAACCATACATATATACATATATATATATATATATATATATATATATATCCCCAAGAGCCATCGTCACCCTGAGCTCGAAAGCCTAAATCCTAGGCCCGTAGCTCGAACCCCCAAACCCAAAGCCCTATTGCACTTCACTGCTGCCCTCCAAATGATCCTTGGGGCTCAATGTTTCAGGTTCTCATGCTACAGATACTCCATAAATAAGCAAGATACATCTATATATATATATATATATATATATATATGGACACAAATGCCGGCACACACTGAGCCCAAATAAGATTTCTGGCTTAAGTTTTGATAGGTTGGAGCTACGTGGGGTTCCATAGGGTCCGAGTCCAGGCAGAGCCCTAAAGCCTAACCTATGTCTCCTGTCAGATCGGAACACCATGGAAGCAAAACAGGGTGGCCCTGCTGGCATTTCTTGACCATTGTGGACGCTGAGTAGTCTTAGTACCGTTTAGGACAAGGGTGCTCATGATCCTGCCGACAAGGGTGTCGATGATGCTGCCCTGGACGCTACGTAAACTCACCTGAAGCTGTGAGCTGTGAGGAGGCTGGCGTGAAGGATGCGACGGCCATTGACATCTGCACGGAGTGCCTCTGCGGCAAGACATGGAAGCTTCTGTCAAGCAAATTCCCGAGCCCTACCTCCTCCACACGGCTTAGATCTGAAGTATCTGTCGGAAGTCCGGTCCGAACAGGCAGCTGCAAAGGAGCCGGGATTCAGCACAACCCCTCCTCCATATCTCCAACTCAAACCCTAAGTCCCAACTCCTAAACGTCCTTAACTCCAAGCCCAAAAGCTCCAAAGCCAAAAAGTCCCAAATTCATGCCGACGCGCCCGCTCCCGGACCAGGCTCCTGACTTGTGCCAGCCTATCAAGCTCATTTTCGACTGTTGCTACGATTCGAGTTAGCCGCTTTTACCTTCCAATCCGAAGCCTTTAACCCCGACAACATGCTTAGAGCCGTGTACAACCCTCATAGATATAGGTAGAACAATTTGATATGACCAGCCGGGTTTCTTCTATCGCTGCTTCTGTCAATTATCTCGTGGCCCGAATCCAGGAGCGGCTTGGGGTCTTAGGGTTTAGGGTTTCAGGGTTCAGAGTCATGGTATGGCGCCCTATCCCATAAGAAACCATTTGGGTCTAGAAGAGTGAGAACACGCTCCAGAAGGGCGAGGGGAGTAAACAACTGCATGTTCATGCAAAGATAGGAAGCACGATAGTAGAAACCGCGGCCGTCATCATCTTTACGCCATCCCCGTTTGTGTAGCAAGATGATTATTTCACACATATCGATTGCCGTTTTGCTCATTCAGTGTGATGCTCGTGTTGGAATGTCGAATAGCAGTTCGTTGCAGGCTCCGATTCCTCCAATTCCGCAGCACTGCAGCTCATCCCACGCCCTCTGAAGCCTTCCTCGTGAGTCTTTTCATCTACCCCAGAACCCCATTCTCAGTATTCAGGCCGCTGTGTCCCTAAACCCTAAACACCCCCCGCAAAGCCGCAAAACTCTACTCTAGATTCTAGATGGAACCCTCTGAGGCTGCTCTCGAAGGCCATGAGATCAGGCTTCTACTCTTGCTGCAAGGTGGGGCCTCAGTAGTAGCAGTCGTCGTCGTCGTATATAGTCATATAATAGAAGACGAAGTCGCCTTTTTGTTGTAGTAGCACCGGCAGCAGTAGTAATGGCCTCGCCTTGACAGGTGGTCGACCTGAAGGCCACCTTCGATTTCCCGGAAAGCTGCTTCGATGTTACACTCTGCCTGGGCACGCTCACCTACATGGACCCCGTGGCTCGGTTTCCAGGATTTATAGGGTTTTGGGGAATAGGGCCCCTTTAATAAAGAGATCCTTAAAGGGATCCATAAGGGATCTATAGTAGGGTTATATAACATAGGGGCCTTAATAATTAGAATTGGGTTTTGGGGCCCCATTATTATGCTATACTTGTAATAAGGAACCTCCCCCAAATTGTATTGGTAATTATTGTGGATTATCAGCTCGATGGTGGTGGTGCCCGCGAAGCAGACGACGACGATGGCTGTAGCAATGGTGAAGCTGATCCTGCCGAGGATGGTGCTGCTATACGCTGGTGGCGGGGGTAGCGATTGTGAAGCCGAAAACAGCGTGGGTGCTGATGATGATGATGATGGTGATGATGATGATGATGATGGTGATTTCGGTAGTGATGCTAGTTGCTGCTAGCACTGCTCGAACCTCCGTGATGCATTTGTTGATCATGCTGGTGATGATCGAAGATGCTGGGGAAACGGTTTCCATGCTGTTCATGATGATCGTGTGGTGGCGATGACAGTAACGATGAAGATCATGCTGGTGGCCGCGATGGTGATGATGGTGTCGCTTATGTCCATGTTGATTCAGTTGGTCATGGTACTGATGGCTGCCAATGTGGTGGAGGTCATGTCTGTGTTGACCAGTGGCATCTCTGCCATTTATTGGCAACGCTATTCTTCTCGCAAGCAATGCAGCAGTATGATATGTTCTATTCTTTGTCCAAGTTCCAGATTTGCTCGATTGTTTTGCTTTCATGACCAAAGTCACAGCCGAGGAGAATTCGACAATGTCGGAGCTCCTTCGTGTCACGAGATCTGGGGGCATCGTGGTCTTCAGCATGCGGCAACTCAGATGGAATCGAGGTGCATGAATCCCAACAACGCTTATCTTATCGAACGGCTTTGGATGAACATACGGGCTCCGTCGCGCTAAGATAGGATCCCTGATTCTTATTTTCATTATCACCTGAGCTATACTGACCTTGCGAGCCAATTAGTTCTGAATTTCCTGCGCTGGTAGTATGATATGTGCATTGACCATCTCATGGCCATGGTTATCTTTGTTTTCACCATTGTTACTATCAGCACCGTCACACATCCTGTCGTTGTTGTGCTTCTTTCTGCTTTGCTACTGCGGTGCATTTAAGCTGAGAAAAGCCCAGGACGGACCACATCAGCAAATGGGAGGGATTGCTGGAAAGCAGCTTGGCAGAGTTTGGGGTGCTGCGTTTAGAGCGCCGTGATGCTTGGGCCGTAGAACTTCTGGGATGAATTTGCAGTAGCTAGCCCTCATAGTAGAGCCCTTGAATGGGTAGTTGTCAAATCAATATTATGGTCCTTTTTGGGGTCCTTAATATAATACGGCACTTAATATTCAGGGTACCTAAAAAGTTAAAAAAGGGACCGTAATTTTGAGAACCACCCATAATCCATATGGTAGTCCCTACAGCAAGCCTTATCGTAAACCCTAAACCCGTTAGCTTTAAACCCCTAAAACCCTAAACCCTAAACCGTAACCCCCAAGCCCCAACCCTAAACCCCTAAAGCCCCAAACCCCTAAAACCCTTAAAGCCCTAAACCCCCTAAACCCCTAAAGCCCATAACCCCTAGCCCCTGAACCCCCAAAGCCCCCAAAGCCCACGAAGCCTCGGGCTTCAGGCATGCTTGCCAAGGGCAGCTGGGAGCACCTCGGCACCAGCGACGCCTTCGACTACCTACCCGCACCTGGGCATGTCTTGGGGCATATTATAGGGGCTTGATATGAGGGTTACTGTAAGGGTGACGATACGGGGTACTTCGAAGGTTACTATAGTAGGAGGGTTTTTACAGGAGGATTATTATGTGGGTTTAGGTTTTGTTTGTAGGTGCTCGACCATTCTGCTCGGGGTGCAGGCAGCGGGGAAGTCACTTGTAGACAACTGATTAAGTCAAGATATGGGTCTAAAGTTTAGGGTTTAGTCAGGGTTTGCTACAGTTGATTACGATAGGGGTTACTGTAGGCGTTACCTTTAGGGTTACTTCAACCGGATTTTTTAGGTGGCACTTGGACCATGGGCCCAGGATAGAGGGTTTGCGCGTTCTGAGACGGCGTTGTGTTCTTTGTCGTGGTCATGCGCGGAAGGCGAATCCTGACTACGGCGACAACGTGCTGGTGAAGGTCTTTGTGTACAAGAAGAAGTGACCAGCATCATTGCAATATGCTCTGTACAGACTCGATTTCACCCTTCGTGACAAGGGTCATGAAGCAAAGTGCGGTCGAAGCCTGAAAGCCTTCAAACGCTGCATGGCTTTCGTTACCTTAGGCTGTATTTACCAAAACCTCCTACGAACTTGCTTCGTTACGGGACTCATTATGCAGGACCGACATATGCGAGAAGACTTGGCGCCGTTCTCGATACATATAGATGTGAATAAATGTACATGTTGTGTCTGTGTGTGATTATACATGTATATATATATATATACACACACATCACACATATATTCACGACGAAATCAACAAATTCTTCAATAACATGAACACATAGTAGATAGATTCCGATCTATCTATCTATCTATCTATCTATCAATATAGAATATTTACACATATGTATAGAAGTATATGTATATATACACGTGTATTTATTTGTTTATGTATTTGCGTATCAACACGAGCGCAAGGTTTCCGGGATTTTCAGTCTGGTAAATCGCACTCTCAGGAGTTGAAGCTCACGCCTTCAAGCCCAGGTTCAGAGGTGGGGAATGAGGCCTTACGCAAAGCGTCCTAGGGGTATACTTCCCCAAGTCATAATAGTTATTCCTAGTAAAAAAATTCAGTTATATTCTACAAAACAGCTACATTGGATCTTTTGGGTTAATGCAGGTTTAAGGTTTCAACTTGGTTTATGTCTGGAGGCTTAGCCAAAACCATCATCTTCAGTTCTTACATGAGCGAAAAACACGCGCCGAGCTACAGCGGGAGCAGCGTCCCAAGGAGCATTTCGCGTTTTCCACCGGCGCTGCCCGAGCCATGCGCCTAGAGCAACCCGAACGTAAAAGCCTCATAGCGCGCACAACACCGTCTGCGGAATATATACGATTATGTATTATTCTATACTTACCATCATTTACTATCATATACTTATCATATATATATATACCACTATACACTATCATGTACTGTCATATACCATTACACTATCATGTACTATCATATGCCATTACACACTATCATATACTGTCATATAATCTACTCCCCAAGCCCGAGTCCCAGTTCTTAAGGCATCTACGTACACCCGCCATGCCAGGAGCAGATGCGTGAGCAGATGAAGCAGCTGGCGTCCGAGGTCATGGGAGCTTTTCTACTGTACCTCTCGTCTCCATTGTAGTTTTTTTTGTCGGAGGGGGTTTAACTAACCGTCATATCCGTCATGTTTAGCATCCATAAGGTAGCCCGAGAAAGAGTTACAATGGAGACTGTAGGTAAATGCCATGCATACCAGAGATCTATTTCCCACCCCCTAGATCCCAAAATTCCAACTGGCTCCATTCCCAAACCAAGCCTCATAAGGCTCAACAAAAACCCTTAAGTCCCGAAGCTCGAAATCAATCCCAAAAATCCTAAACCTTGACCGTTCCCAGCATCATCTAGAGCCCTTTGAATGCGCCCCGGAACCCGAAAGTCATCACTTTTATTGAATGCTTGAATAACAATTAACTGAAACGAGGCAAAGTATAGTTAAGACAGGGTCTTGGAGCCTACATTGATTCCCAGCAGAACCCGAAATCCCAGCCAGTGTTGGCAGGTGCAGAGCAAGTCGTTGAGCAGTCAGCTCAGTGCAGCCGCGGGGCGGTGGAACGGCAAAGTAGCGGCGTAGTGGGCAGAACTATCTCACGCAACACATGTTCCGACCGCTGTGTAGGCTGCAGGCAAGGCTTTCCGAGAGGTCATGGCCAACGAAGGCTTCACAACTCGAGCGGCTTCTCGAAAGGTCCGAGTTGAAGTATCTTCCAGTAGGAATGTCATGGTGCATCCCAATCCCAGCCCAGTATCCCAGATTATCAGTGCTAGTGAAAACAGAGTTAGTGACAGTGGCAGATTTGTCATTGTACAGCTGAGCAGTCAACCAATACATCATACACATAGGTATATACATAGGTGTACATATACATATACATACACTTCCAAGATGAGCAGAAGAAAAGGAGCAAGTATGTTTGTGATGTTTGTTCATGGCTAGGTATGGGTGCAGGTTGTTGAAAATAAATGAGACAGTTCCATGTGTGCAAAGGGTCTCCTAGGTACATCAACGGGAGTTCCAGACCGTAGCAAGCCTAGTTTCATTGCCAGCCACACATGCATGGACCCCAGCATGAGCTCGTGGCATGGCGTGCTATGGCCCGCGGATGGCATGTTCTGGCCCGCGGCGCGTCAAAGACAAGGCATGAACATGCGAATCTTGAGGACAGAATACTTGCTGATGATGCCCCTTCTAAGTATAGTCTAACATACTCCAAGGCCCATTCTACCTGTTAAGTCCGGTATGTCAAGCCTATGAAGACATACAGCCCGTGAAATCCCTAGAACACTTCCTGGAAATCCGATTCTCTCTGTCTTTCTTTCTTTCTTTCTTTCTTTCTTTCTTTCTCTCTCTCGCATACTGTATGTGTATAGCTATGTAAGTAAGTGTCTGTTTGTTTAGACATGTTTGTTCTTCGTTGTAGGCTTCACTGCTCAGAGTTGGCATTTGTTAAGGCCCAACTCGAAGAGGGTGGAGGGGGAACAGCAGTTTAGGGTGTAAGGTTGAAGGCGGGAGCATCAATTGACTCCAACACGCATAGCGACCATGGACCTCAATACCCGAGCTTTGAGCCGTCAACCCTACCCTCTGCACCTATGGCCACACGAACCCAACCCCAAACTCGAATCTCTCATGCCTGAAGCCAAACCTTTAGATCAAGGGCTCTAAACCTTAAAAGCAATGGATCTTTCAACGCCTTCTTCCTTAAAACCCTGAGTTTGGGTTTTTTATGCAAGCTCCAGGCGTCAACTTGAGGAGTGGAATTCCTAAGCTGACCAACTGCGCACCTGTAAATGCATGTCGGGACTTTAGAGAGTGAGACAGATGCGGCCATGTCCCCCTAAATTGCCCTGAATCCTATGCCCTAAACCGGAAATCTGAACTGGGCTCCCTTCTTTACTTCATCTGTCAGCACGTACATCCCTTATATATCCTAAAGACCTTGTAAAATCCCGAAATATACATCCCGCCCCCTCCCACCCCTCCCCCTCCTTCCGCCTCTTGAGCTCCAGGTGAAACGGCGGCCGTCCAGTTTCGACGCCGGCGAGTCGCCCCTGAGCTGCTTTCCATGGGTTTGTATGACTGTAAGAGTTACTGCAAGGGTTGCTACAAGGGGTACTGTAGGGGCTCTATGAGGGTTGCGGGTATGGGGTTTAGTTCTCAGGACTTCAGGTTAAGGGTTGGAAAGCCTTCTGCAACCCCTACCCTAAAAGCCGAGCCCTAAACCCTTAAACCCTAAACTCTAAACCCAAAACACAAAACCCTAAACCCTAAACCCTTAAACCCTCAACTCTAAACCTTAAACCCCTTGAGAAGCGATCCTGACCGCCTCACTGACAGCCCAGGCCTCTCAAGTTCGTTGCTTGCGGAGCTTGCTCGGTGTCACTGGAGGCCACGGGGTGAGGAACGTTTGGGGTTTAGGGTTTTGGGACTTCAGGGTTTAGAAGCTTTCGGGTTTAGGGCTTCAGGGGTTAAGGTGGTTAAGGTTTGGGGTTTAGGTTTTTGGGACTTCAGGGTTTAGAGGCTTTAGTGTTTAGGGCTTCAGGGGTTAAGGTTTGGGGTTTAGGGTTTTGGGACTTCAGGGTTTAGAGGCTTTAGTGTTTAGGGCTTCAGGGGTAAAGGTTTGGGGTTTAGGGTTTTGGGGCTTCAGGGTTTAGAGGCTTTAGTGTTTAGGGCTTCAGGGGTAAAGGTTTGGGGTTTAGGGTTTTGGGGCTTCAGGGTTTAGAGGCTTTAGTGTTTAGGGCTTCAGGGGTAAAGGTTTGGGGTTTAGGGTTTTGGGACTTCAGGGTTTAGAGGCTTTAGTGTTTAGGGCTTCAGGGGTAAAGGTTTGGGGTTTAGGGTTTGTTTAGGGCTTCAGGGGTAAAGGTTTGGGGTTCTTCAGGGTTTAGAGGCTTTAGTGTTTAGGGCTTCAGGGGTAAGGTTTGGGGTTTAGGTTTTTGGGACTTCAGGGTTTAGAGGCTTTAGTGTTTAGGGCTTCAGGGGTTAAGGTTTGGGGTTTAGGGTTTTGGGACTTCAGGGTTTAGAGGCTTTAGTGTTTAGGGCTTCAGGGGTAAAGGTTTGGGGTTTAGGGTTTTGGGGCTTCAGGGTTTAGAGGCTTTAGTGTTTAGGGCTTCAGGGGTAAAGGTTTGGGGTTTAGGGTTTTGGGGCTTCAGGGTTTAGAGGCTTTAGTGTTTAGGGCTTCAGGGGTAAAGGTTTGGGGTTTAGGGTTTTGGGGCTTCAGGGTTTAGAGGCTTTAGTGTTTAGGGCTTCAGGGGTAAAGGTTTGGGGTTTAGGGTTTTGGGGCTTCAGGGTTTAGAGGCTTTAGTGTTTAGGGCTTCAGGGGTAAAGGTTTGGGGTTTAGGGTTTTGGGGCTTCAGGGTTTAGAGGCTTTAGTGTTTAGGGCTTCAGGGGTAAAGGTTTGGGGTTTAGGGTTTTGGGGCTTCAGGGTTTAGAGGCTTGAGGGGTTTAGGGGTCAGGGACCTACATTCAGCCTGTCGGCAGGAGCCCTATGAATTCACCAACCCGAGCCCCGCAGCCCTTAGGCCGTAAAGCTGGACCCAACCCAAAACCGCGAAACTCCTCAGCCCGGAGCCCAAAACTCTTAAGCCCGAAAACCCTGAAGGCGAAGCCTTGAAACTGAGCCCTAAACCGTTTACCCACAACCCCAAAATTCCAAAATCTCAAATCCTTGAGACTTCAATCCCCACTCGAAAAGCCCCAAAGCCCTAGGCCCTAAAAGACCCAAAGCCTTAAGTGCCAAAACACCAAACCGCCAAAGCCCCTACACCCTTAAACCCTAAACCCTGAACCCGAAGCCCTTAACCTATAACCCTTACAGTAGCCCTTACAGTAACCATTAAAGGAACCCCAAACCCCTAACATCTTCTACAACCCAGGCCTCAATAATTACACAAACTATTTTGGTGGCTCCACATTAAATGAAAGTATAACCGGCCCCCAAACCTTTGTTCTAATATTTAAGGCACCTATACATACTAAACTTTAAAACCTTACACCCCCAAAACCCCTATTCTATTGATTACTTAGGGGTACTTAAAAATAATTTCAATTTTGGTTTTTATAATCCTCAAAACAGCTAAAATTTGGATTTTTGCTAACGTTCTAAGTTCAGTATAGATTAAGGCCCCTTCTGTAGATTGAAGGTTCCCTCAAACCGGCTGCCGGAGCCTTGGGCGCTGCAGATCTTCCGTCCAGGAGGCCTTGGAGTGGTTTAGGGCTCCTAGGGGGGTTTAGTGGCCTGTAAGGGGTCTATAAGGGATCTACAAGGGTTACTATAAGGGTACTAGGTTTAGGGGTTAGGGGAGTTTAGGGTTTTAGGGCTGAGGGCTGACGGGTTTCGGGGTTTGGGGTTTACGGGGCTTGGGTTTGGAGCTTAGGGGTTTAGGGTTTAGGGGGTTTTCGTCAAGGTGGACCCTGCAATAAGCTCCTATAGTACCCTTTGTGTGGGGGGGACCCTACCATACAACTTTACAGTATAACAATCCTATCGTACGCTTTAATGGGGGGACCATACTTTATAACCCTATAGTACCCTGACGGGTTCCGTGAGGGTTTAGTCTAGGGGCCTTGACGAGAAACCCGTTTCTTGAAGGGGTTGACTCAGTTTGAGTGCTTTTTTTGTGGGGAGCTGGGCCGGGGCGTATGGCGCGATTATATAGGGATTGTGGGGGGAATATGATGATGAGTTATTGAAAAATCCTAAGGTCGGACCCTGGGTTGCGGATGATCAGTGTTGCAATTCTCTTTTGATTACCTTGGGGCGCGAGGATAGCCATTTTTGTTCCAGCAGCGTCTATAACAGTAGCACAGAGACTGCATCACCTGTGACAGCTACATCAGCCGCAAGCAGGATGATGGTTTCAGACATGTTGAGAGCAATCATACTGATGGTGCAGAACACTGATCATCATTCTCGTTCATGAGAGCAAGAACAACAGGAAAGTCGTCAGCAAGCTTTGGACGTCCGCTCCTTGACAGACATCGCGGGGCTTTGGGTTAAGGCTAAGGATCGTTTCGTTTCAGTGTTGTGTTTCGGGGATTGAAGCGTTTCGGGCTCACCGGCTTTTGAATGCCAGGTTGGCTATACGCGGACAGCTGGCTAGATGTCGCAGACCTCGTCGTGAACTCGGCAGCACCGTGGCGTCGCAGACGGTTACATTTTTTCTTTTTCCGGTCGGTCTCTTCTGAACGGTCTTCAGTCTGTTGTTGCTCAAGTTTCGGAGAGTTCTTGGCTATGCACACATTGCAGGGCCCGGGCAGCGATAGGGCAGTGGGCACAAAGATAGACTCGATAACCCTAAACCATGTAACAAACCATGTAACCCAAAAGCCTAGGTTCTAAAACCCTAAACCCATCACCCTCCCCAAACTAGACCCTTGTACCTAAAACCCTACATCCTCACACCCTAAAGCGTCCAGCCGAATCGCTGAGCTCCAAATCCTAGAACCCCTGAGCCCTCAAGCCCTGAAGCCCTAAATCTTGGGCCTTGTCGCCCTCTTATAGAACAATTATTGGCCTTAAACTAAACTTTTCAACTTTTGGGGTTCTTATATACGGTAGTCGATATTGAAATTTTCAACTTTTGTTTCAACTTTTGCTTTTGCTCAGTGAGTATACAAGCCCCGAACCCTACCCTTACTATACAAGCCCAAAACTCCCAAAACCCTAAAAGAGAACCCAGCCAAGCCTGTAGCCTGTCGCCGGAAAGACCTACCTTTTTATGGTTCCTTATTATGGTTTCTATATTAGGTGCCGTATTATATCAGGGACCCCAAAAGGGACCCTAGTTTTGACAACCACCCATATATAGTTCCTTAAAACAGGTATAGGTCTTTTCGGCTACAGGTAGTTATAATAAGGAACCCTAACATTAATATTGGCAATTATTCAGGCCCCTTCTATACAGTTCCTTTACAAAAGGGTAGGTCTTTTTCGGCTACAGGAGGATGGCATGACGAGGGTGGAGGTCCTCAACCTCGATGCTGCAGCCTGGCTCGGCTTTAGGGGTTTCGGCTTTAGCGGTTTTGGCTTTAGGGTTTGGGGCTTTAGGGCTTGGGGCTTTAGAGTTTAGGGCTTTAGAGTTTGGGGGTTAGGCTTGAGTGGTTTTGAGTTACCATTTTTTGAGCCGATTAGGCTTTAGGCGTCAGGATTTGGGGTTTCAGGCTTAGATTGAGTTTAGGTGTTTACGGTTGCAATAATAATTTAAAAGTGTTCTCTTCTCATCAGGTTTCCTTTTTATAGAGATTGATCAGGTTTTTGGGTCGAGCACTGTTTAAGGCTAAAGGGGGTTTCGAGTATTTGGGGCAAGCAGTTTGTAGGTTTCTTGAATATCGCTGTGCATGCAGGTCCGGGTTTGCAAAGGCCAGGTTATTGAGTTTGTGATTTGGTCCTTGCGCAGGAAAGTGACTACACCTTCCGCGTGGCGCAGAATACCGACTTGCAGGCAGCGAGAACGGCAAAGTGCATTTTTTTGGATTCAAGAGGTAGGGGGGCAGAAATGTAGGTTCATTGCTTCTTCTACGGCCGATTGGTGGTTTGGGGCTTTGAAAGGTGTGATAGACCCAGAACCCTCAAGCTCGTCAGGGCTAAGACCTCTGGATACGTCTAGAGATCTCCAGACTTCCCTTAAACCCTTAAACCCTTAAGCCGTAAACCCTGAAGCCCTTAAACCCTAAACCCTAGACCCTTCAGCCCTCAAACCCTAAACCCTAAGCCACGAATTTCCCAAACTCCCCCTCTTTTTGCAGGTCATGGCTTCCACGGCAAGCCGGCCGCAGGCGCCCCAGGTGCGTGTGATGCGACGCCGGCCTGGAGGACTTGCCGTGCAGGCCCCTGGGAGACCTAGGGCGCTTACCCAGAGGCCCCAAAGTAGTTCCTTTTTGGGATTAACTTATATTATTCTATATATATGAACCCCAAAAAGGAACTACTATGGGGGCTATGGGTAGAGTTTAGAGTTTTTAATTAGGGTCCAGACTACAGCTACGATCAGGGCTTTTTGGGGTGCTGTCAGGTTTGATAGCGTTTCATGTCGGTGGGTTTAGGGTTGATTCGACGTGGAGGGATTTATGGTTTGGGGCTTTCCTACGTAGGTAGTTTAGGGTTTATAGCATAGTTCAGGGTTTACGAGCGTCGGGTTTTTTAGGATAGTTCAGATGTTGAGATAGTCTAGGCTGATAGTTCAGGATTAGTGGGGTTTTCGGTTTCTGGTTCCATTGCAGAAGCGTAAATCTTAGCAATACCATTCCTCAGGTCTTCATAATGCTTACTTACAACCTCATGCACACCGAAAGTCTATTCTGATTATCAAGGCTCCGCTACGACTACGGCATACTAGGACTAGGGCCGCGCAGCTGTAAACGCCACAAAAGCTTCGATGTTCAATCCCCGAGCCCGACCGTGCCTTAAAGACTTTGAGTTTATGTTTTAGAGCTTGGGGGTTTTACGGGTGCAGGGTTCTGGGTTTATGGGGATGAAGGGGCTTTAAGGGTTCTGGGTTCATAATTAATGCGGATTTGGGGGGGTGTTCAGGGTCCCTCGATCTTCCGCACAGAAGAAAAAATGTAGCTCTGTCTTTCGATTGAAGAAGTGTGGTGCTCAGGAACTTATGAAATGAGGGAAGGCAGCCATACAAGGAACAGCAATGGGAGCCACTTGTGAAGTTCATTTTTGCCGTTTTCTCCCTCCAACAAAAAACCCGCAGTCACGAAGAAGGATGCACTCGGATTACAGTAGTCTTGCACCCGAAACAACCAGGGTTTCGGCTTCGGGCGCAGGGTTCACGGCCGCTTACCGCAAAACCCGGCTTCTTTGTGAGGAACTTACAGTAATCTAATAATATAAGCACGGAACTAGATTATTTGGTCGATATGATATATGCCCTTTATCTTCACGAGATGCACTAACCTTTACCAGAAGTGCGGGAAGGTGGTGCCGCAGTCATGCTTATTGGCCAATTTGGAATGCGAGCTACAATGGTTCAAGGCCATCCGCAAGGGGGTTGCCGGGAGGACAATGAAGACGCATGTCTGGGGGTGAGGGTAGTGGTTGCTGCGCAGTGATTGTGCTTGTCGCTTGCTAATGAAAGATTGTGCAGTTGTTTGTTGGTTTGCAGCCAGTTTCGGTTACTGCTGGTGTTGGTGCAGAGGCTGTTGCTGCCTAAGTTGACGTTGTCATTGTTGCTTTCGAAGTCGATGTCGCTGCAATGACTGTTGCTGTTGTTGTTGCTGCTGCCGCAGATGCTGTTGCAAGTTTGTTCTTGCTCTGGACTGAGTGGCTCTTGTCGCTCAGGCTTCCGCAATGGGAACGTGGTCATCGAAAATCGTGACATGCGAGGACATGGAGCTAATGTTTGTCTTGATTGGGTACAGCCCCCACTCAGTAATAGTTGATGAATATTCATAATATAGATCTACTGGGACCTTAATAGTAGCCCTATTATATGCTCTTACTGTATGGGGGCAGTACCTAATGTATTCGATTCAGTTCAGATTCCACGACGGGACACGGCGACGCAGTCAGAGTTTGGGCCCTTCGTCGTCATAATGCTTGCGGATTTGGGCGTCGCATGAGGCAATGCTGGCTCGCCGAAAGGGCTCGGAAAACCAAGAGCAGAGTAAAGCCATGCTGCTGCAGCAAAGAGGGTTCCAGAAAATCAGGTACCCTGAAAACAGATCCTAAACTAGGAACTTCATCTCAAAGGGCCCCATGGAAAAGGCACTCCTGATGGTAAGAAACTCCGACGCGGCTTTGCCAAATAATCAGCTTCATGGTGCTTAATGGCGAGAGACTGGACAGCGTGACCTTCTGCCAACCATACCCCAAACCGTATACTCTAAACCCTGCACTCTACACCCCAGACTCCAAACCCTAGCGTTTAGAGAAGCACGACTTCATGAGCAATGTTGCCTCCTTGTTCCTGGCCACCCTCTCCGCAAGCATCTATTTGTTGAAGATGTCCGCGGTGCTTGTTGTTCTGGTTGTGATTGCAGCTGTGGTTCTTGATATTGCAGTTGTCGTTGCTATTCTTATAGTCATCACGTTCATTCTTCTCCTTTATGTATTCTCATGATTCGTCGTGGTAGTGACTTGCTACTCCCATCCCAAAGCCGACCTGATCCGTAAACAGCCTGCAAGGACGGGTGGGGGGCCGCTGGGCGTGCACACTGTTTGATCCAGTGTTCCAGGTTAAGGTCTCCCCCTGCTATGCCTACATAGTATAATTGTGCCTTATACCAGGCCGTACGCCAATACCTCCAAAACCTACACCCTACTACCTCTTAGCTTTTAACGGGGTGGAGGCAGCCTGGTGGAAATGAACTTTTCTGGCGCCATAGGCTTGCTTCTTCCAGGTGCACATAGGTTTAGCTGTGGTGTTCGGGGCATTAAGGAATGCTGGTGGAGCCCAGGTAGCCGTACCAGTCAACCAACGTGTGTCTCCGAGTGAGAGGTTGCTTGTTCGCTGGGATAGCAGGGCGGGAGGGTGGGATGGAACCCTAAACTAGGAAACCCTAGACCCCAAACCCCATTTCCTCAATGGGGTTTAGGCTAGTTTAGGGTGTCCAGGTCTGCGAAGTCCTTCTGGGCGATCTCGCATCGTATCCGGGCAGCACCGAGAACCCAAAGTGTAGGAGCTGGCGCTGGAATGCCCGCTATTGAACAGGGTTTCGTAGGACACTGTGCAGTTTCATCAGGTGTTTTGGTATGTTACAAGGCTGTCTTATTCATGATTTGAAGGAGGTGGCACGGGCCGCAAAAGCACCTTTGTAGAATACTTTAACCCATTATCTAGGTAACTGAGCCCTGGGGCCTCTGGCGTCGTACGTTGCCGTCCCTCATAAACCCTACCATAGTGGCTCATCAAACCCTTAACCCCTTGCCCCCATGAAACCCCGTTCCCTTAAATCCTAAACCCAAAACTCTTCAACCCCTAAACCCTAAACCTCTAAACCCTAAACCCTACTAACCATGTCATGCGTTACTGGGCTTCGCCGGTCTGGTGAGGTGCAGCGACTATCGGCTCCGAGCCCGGTTTCGAAACGCAGTGGGCTGGGCCGAGGACCCACCAAGTCTCAAGTGTTATCGGTGCAGTGCCCTTTTAAGGGATCTAGAAGGGTTGCTATACAGGTACGTACAAAAAAAGGAATGTAGGGTTGGGTTTGGGCGTTAGGGTTTTGGATGTGGGATTGAGGCTTCAGGGCTTAAGGTTTAGGGTTTCTGGCTTAGAGGGGTTTGTGCGGCTCTTTGAGCATGTTAAGCCTAAGGGTCCATGTGCCCATGCAGTATCTGTGAGATTTATACTTGAGCCTGAAAGGTGGTCCTATACAGCGACCGGAGGGGCAACGGCTGTAATGACGTGCTATACTATTGTGACTACAGTCGTTGTCTCTCGCTTACGTGGTGCATTTGCTATTGGGGTTAGTATGGTTTTGTTTGATTCTTGTCGTGTTGCTCCCCAGTTGTTACCATTTGTTTTTCCATGATCACGGCTGCTGTTGCGTTTTCGGGGTCTTTTGTTTTGGTGGCAGCAGCATTTGCCGTCAGTTTTCATTTCCAGAAGACATCGCACCCAGCAAGTTTTTTGCTTTGGCACTGTTGCCTGTGTGTAGATTGCTTGCCGTTGTCTCGATGAGTACTGCTGTTTATATAGTTGAGATACTGTCATGGCTAGGATAGTCCTGAGGCCAGTGACTATATATAACAGTATATAACAGCGTTGCTGTGATCACTCTCACGACAGTATGTTTGCCGGCATTATCTTTACTTGGCTTGCTTGCCTTCAGCTATTGTGACGGTCATGATGGCCGTGTTGATGAACTGCGGGTGTTGCTCGAGGCAACTGCACTCAGCTCAACCATCTTCGCAGTAGCGCGTGGCAGGGGAACTGTCTCGGAGACAGTTGTGCGATTGATGTTAAATTGCGCTGTGGATTTTAAGTTGTACTTCGTTTATTGCCGTGAGCGCTAGTTCGCCCCGCCATTCAAGATATTCTCGCATCTACTATATCAAACTGATAAAACCCTACACCAAACTTAAATTCACCAGAAAGCCTCAAGCTTTCCTCTGCAGCCTAAAAGCTAGATGTTCATTCGACCTTACTCCCACATTGAGTGGGTTGGCAGTATGACAGTATGATGCCCGGAGAGCAAACCGCCAAAACCTCTAGGAATGTAGGAATTGTAGTAGCATCAAGACATCATGTGGTAATATTCTTCTATACACCCTGCCTGCCTTCAGGCTTCCACGCCGTAAAAAGTCTAGAACACATCCTAAACCTTATAGCCCACCAGGGGCCGTGCTTGGATAACAGGTAATATCACACTTTTGATGACAACCTTTAGTTGAAACCCACCTCAACCATGATCGAGGCTCCTTGTAGAAATCCTCAGACTAGCCCTTTCAGACACCCTTTTAAAACCCTTACAGACACCACTGTTCAAACCCGTTTGCACATCTTTGCAGTAACCCTTATAATTTATAAGCAACTTATCGCACCCCTTCTAGAAGCCCTCATAGAAACCCTTGTCGTACCCGTTATAGAAAGCCATTATGGTCATCCATGGAGAGGCAGCCCTTTCACTGGGGCCTAAGCCGTCCTGTCATAGAGCCTTACACTACACCCTAAAAGCATCGGCTTTTTAGTAGACCCTCAGAAAGACCTTTAAAGGAACCCTTAACAGGGTTCCCTTAAAGGGTTCCAGGCTCCCTTAAGCGAACTTTTTAAGGGTTCCCTTAAAGGGTGTTGTTTGAGGATCCCTTAAAGGATTTCTGACAGGAACCCATAAAGGTTTCCGTCAAGCGGGCCCTTTGGATCCAGGACTTCTCGGCGGAAGCCTTCGGCCGCACCTCAGACAGCGCCGCAGCGCCTTCCGATCTCCGCGTGGCTGCCAGGCTCCGGGTGTAGGGGACCCATAAAGGGTTCCTTTAAAGGAACCTTACTTAGACTTAGACGCCAAAGCCTTGCAGGAGCTCACCCCTTTTATGGGGATCCCTCTCAGGGATCAGAAGGGTTGTAAAAAAGCTGCACAGGTTTTAAGATGGCCCCAAAGGCCTGGGCTCCTTTACGGGATCTATTCAGTAACTCTAAGGTCGCCATAAGGGTTTTGGGTTTACGTAGGCTTGTAGGGTTTAATTACGGTTCGGGGGTAGCCCGTAGCCGCATAGAAGGCATAGAATCCATGTAAAGCACAAACCTACATTCCAAATCCAAAACCCGAAGCCCGAAACCCTGAACCCCTGAACCCCTGAACCCTAAACCACTACACCCTACACCTCAAAGCCCAACCCCTATAGTAACCCTTATAGTAACCCTTACCCCTAAACCCTAAACCCTAAACCACCAGAGTAACTCTTATAATAGCCCCTGAAGCCAGGCATCCCGGCCGGGTGATCTTGGAGTGCTCCGTGGCAGACCCCGAGGGGGCTCCTGTCACCACCTTGGAGGCCGGAGGTTCCCTCGGAGAGCACTTTGATTACTTAGTATGATCACTTAGGGGTACTTAGAAATGATTAAGAAACAGCTAAAATTATAATTTTTGCTAGGGCTCTAAGTTCAGTATAGGATAAGGAAGGGCTATCATAAGAGTTACTCTGATAAGGAAGGGCTATTATAAGAGTTACTCTGATAAGGAAGGGCCATTATAAGAGTTAATCTAGGGTTTATGGTTTAGGGTTTAGGGGTAAGGTTCACCACAAGGGTTACTATAGGGGTTGCTAAAAAGGTTATAAGTTTAACGGTTACTATGAGGGCAACCATAAGGGTCACTATAACGTTACTGTAAGGGTTATTGTAAGTGTCACTATTCTGGTTATTGTAGGGGTTTCGATAAAGCTTACTATTCGGTTACGACCAAAGATTACTGTAGGGTTTTTCGTGAAGCCTATGAGGGTTCCGATATACGGGTTACCATGAGGGTTCTATAAGGGTTTACTACTTGTGCAGGGGCTTAGATAAGGCCTGGTTTTACAGGATCTCGAAGAGGTTCTAAAGGATGCCCAATTCAGGAACAGTGCTCAAAAGAGTGTGGAGTTCTTTGTAATCTACGGATTGTTCCGTAGCGAAGGGGATGCTGATAGTAACGCTGGCGATTGCAACTCCGGGAGAAGTAGCGCATGCCTACCCTGACATCCACACGAACCCAAACGCTGCACCCCAGACCCAAAACTCCTTAAACCCCTAAACCCGAAACTGATCTAAGCACCGACATCGACAGGTGCAGCTTTGTGGGAAGGCCCGGCCCTTGAAGAAAGGGTGCCGGCAATCGTGGATTGGAAGTCCTCCCTTCAAATCCCTCACACCCTAAATCCTGAGCCCGAGGTGACCTGGAGAGACATTCCGAGCACTTCCAACGCTGCCACAGAGAGCTGGGACTGCCGAGCCTTAGGGGGGACATACATGCTTTGCAGCCTGCCTCGAGCCTCTAGAAATCCTTACCCCACCTTGCCAAAATTCGCAACCGTTGCAGCCGTTGATGAACCTATTGCGTCATTGCAACTGCCACACACACGTCTTCACAGCTGCGGTCGGGGGTTCATGGAGCCCTTCAGATGCGATGGGCACCCCTCAGCCCTCTTACGCATCACCCACCTATCCAAACCCCTAATGTAGAGTTGTGCTCAAACCCCTACACACCTAAATTAGAGCCGAAACACCGTAAGTCCTCATAGTAAACCCTTTTCGTGACTCAAAGGTTCTCTTGGCATGGACATTTGATTTTCAAGGTTAGGTCCCGATACTAAATACTAAACCCTTCTGGAACTACCTGATTTCCTCTTCAAGGAACTTCATTCTACTTATGAGGGCCCCTATATTGTGTTCACCTCCTCTTGATGTAGTAACCTTTGTAGTAGCCCTTATTGTCGTATCCCCCATTGTATCCTCCCCTATGGTAACCATTTCAGTAGTTTGCCTTATAGTATCCCTTGTGATCTTCCCTATGGTATCCGATGTAGCATCCCTAAAAGAGTATCCCTTATGGTCCCCCGAAGCTTCGCTTGCCTTTGGGCCTCCAGGACTGGGATGACCTGGGTGGTGGACCACCGCGCGCGGTGCAGGCCCTCTGCTTCCCTTGCGCCAGGGGAGCCTTGCACCCGTGGGCTTACGTGCATATACTGCAATATATGTATATACAACCATATTTACATAAAGTTATAACTTTCTGTAAATATAAGTTCTATGTAACTACATCTTTATATATATATATACTTTGCAATTCAGGAAATTGCCAAATCTTGAAAAGGAGGTCTTTTCCAATGGCTCAACAGGCTCTGATGTTTTGTGGCTTCGGGCATCGGGCTCGTCTTGAAGTTCGGCGCTTAAGGCTTGGTTTGGGGTTACTTGGAGGTTCATGGGTAGTTATAAAGGGCGTCATAAGTAGGGTAACTATATTTTAAACCCATGAACCTCCAAGTAGGGTTAGTTTATAGTTTAGGGTTGTCGTTCATGTTATGCTTCATCAGTTGTGGATATCTGTGTTCGGATCGAAGTCATGACTTGACATCTCGCGACAAGCTCTAAACTAAGCCTAAGTCCGACAACCTGTGACATCCCGCCACTTTGAAGGCACCAACAACCACAAGCCCCTCATGCGCTGAAACCCAAACCATCCGTAGTGTAACCACCTCGAGCAAATTATACTGGACTGTTGTCGGTACTTTCGAGAAGGTGATATTATTGCGACTGCCCCTAAGCCCGAAGCGGCTGCCCCAAGAAAAAAACACCCCTGCGTGGCAAGGTCGAGGTGGCCCTTTCCAGTGACCAGGCCTGGTATGCTTGGGCTTATACCTTATGTTGGGGTCCTTATAATAAGGATCCTACTATTTAGGGTGCTATATTAGGGTCCCTTTTTTATAGGGTTTTAGGGGGTTCAAAAGTTTATGATCAGATGTTTAAGGGGATAGGGCTTTGCACTGCGCTTCAGGGTGTGGGGAGTTAGGGTGTAAAGTTCTGGGTTACACAGGGCTTCTTGACTTCAGGAATCGATACTGCGAGCTACGGCAACCCAAAAAAGCAGCCAAACCCTAAACCCTAAACCCTAAACCGTGACTCTAGGATCTGGGGCCCTGCACTTTCAGGTCAGCCAGCTGCGCGTGTGGTCCCGCAACATTGTGGGCAGGTGCTATGCCTCCGGGAGCCGGGTTATGTATTCCACATGCTGTTATATATATATATATATATATATAGATATATATATATATATATATATATGTATATGAATACATGTGTATATGACTGAATATAGATGTATATATCATGTCATATTTCTATGTGCTATATGAGTCATATGAGATTCGTTTGCTTTGTTTAGGTCATTGCGGTCCTTCTGATCATTCCGGACTAGGCGTCACCGTGCTGAGGTCTCTTTTGCCGTCCCCGGCGCTGCTTTGCCAGCCCTCTTCCAGGCACCTCTGGAAGAGACACAGTGTTAAACATCTTGGCGCAGGTCGTGAGTTTCAGTACTTCAGCTGCGGTATCAGGTACCCCCAAAGCCCCACTCCAATCATTGAGTTGCTGACCGTGCATGTGTTTATGAAAATACGGGACGTGAATTTAGCTTAGGATCCTCATTATGATAACCCTAGATTCGGTCGTGGAGTCTTGCGCAAGGGAGGGATGTAACATCTGGAATATTGGCCAGAGTTGGGGTTTGTAACATATTCTATTTTGACTCTGCGCTCTCTCTCTCTCTCTCTCTCTCTACGTATACATGTACATATATATATATATATACATACATACCTATTTTGACACACACACACACACTATACTTGTTGGGTCTATAGCAGGTGCAATGGAACAGTGGTACTTCACGTAGGGGTCCTTAGCGTGAGGACCCTAGTTTTTGGAGACTGTCCCAGGGTCGTCTGTTTTCTGACACTCTCCCATGCTTGTCGTGCATGTCTCTGAAGATGACAATCGCTTCACCCATGGCAGTTTGACGGGGTCCGGGTGTGGAGAGGTTTAGAGTTTAGGGTTTAGGGCGAAACCCTCCAGCCGATACCCTGCCATCAAACTACGACAAGCTGGACGATGATTTGTTCAGTTCTTTGCGAGCCCTCGGCCCTTACATTCCAGAAACTTTCTAAAGCCGTGCCAAGGACGGGCCACGGATATCCAAGGATCCTCTGTGCATCCAAAATATACACACAAATACAGTTATACAAGTAATACAATATTTCAACATTATGATATATTACATGCTTTGCTATGTCACAGTTTACTATGTTATCTTGGAAAGCACTGTACTAGATAATACAATGTTATATCATTGCATTTCTTGATAAAACATATTCAAGGAAAATATATACCACTACTTAAATCCAATATCATATAACTGCTAGTGTATATTACACGGTCTGTTTTATATAGTTGATATTCTAGATTAAATAAACTCCTATTAAACTATACCCGATTATGTTAAATAGCATAAAATTTCATCGCAGAATGTTATAACATGTTGTACGTCATATTATACACCATGCTACATATTATATGTTATATTATATAACGTCTAATCTCAACATGTATATATATATACACAACATTATGCAACCTTATAACCTGTGGTAGTATATTATGTTAAACTATGATATAACATGTTATGTTAAGTCTTGTCACATTACGTAGTATCATATCAAATTACAGAAGCTTCCCGACAATGTAGTTCTCGGAAAGGCCGGGAGCTGTCTCCGAGCTTCACTGCACCTGGCGCTGCACATGAAGCCTCAACCCTTCCACCCTGGCTCCTACGGGCTCCTAAAGTCCTCAGCGTTCCTGAAGAAGGGTTCCTAACATTTCCTTGACAAGGGCCTCACAAGGCTTCTCTTAAGAGCTCCTGAAGGTTCCGTCGAGGGCTCCTAGAGTTTACTGGAGGTTCCCTGAAGGACTCCCGAAGGTTCCTTGAAGGGCTCCTCAGGCTTCCTTCAAAGGGTTGAGTGAGTTCATAGGGACTTTGCTATGATGATTGTTGGCCTTACGGGGGGCGGGGGGATAGATTTCGGAAGGATCCTATGGATTTGCTTGGGCTTTCGAGCTTAGTAGTTCTTGCTGCAGACTCTCAGACCCTCAACATACTATACTATGTTCTACTCTGCTATTCTGTACTTAGTATGTGTATTATGAAGTACTATGAGGTTTTTCTTGTTTTGTTCAATCTTCGACCCCGAATTCGGGGAAGCTTCACCCACAAGCAGACGGCTTTTGCTTCATACACCACGCACCCCTTTATTGCCCGGTGCGTAGTAGGGAATGCGGGAAAGGGTTATTGGGACTACTATCGGTGACCTTAAGGGGCTATCATAGGGACCTATTTCCCCATTCCCTACTAAGAACCACAGACAATTTAAGCACCCACCCTTCACCTGGAACGGGCTGAACATCCTGAACCCAAACCCCCGAAATTCCTAGACCCAAATCCCCGAACCCCCTAAACCAGAAAACCCCAAACCCTAAATTCAATCCCCTATACCCTTATAGTAACCCTTGTTATAAATCCCTGTAGTACCTATATAGAAACCCTGATGAAATCCCTGGAGAACCCTTATAGTAACCCCAAGTATCGGTCCCTGTGGTACCCTTAGAGTAACCCTGATTATAGATTCCTGTAGTACCCTTAGAGTAACCCTTATCATAGATCCCTGTGGTACCCTTATAGTAACTTACCCAAAGTACCCTTGTAGTAACCCTTATCAAAGATCCCTTACAGGATTAGACCCTCGCCAGCTCTCCCATCCAGGCCCACATCGGGGACTCGATTCTTTGAAGCTGGACTGGTTGACCTACGATCCGGCGTCTCAACGCAAGAGAAGAAGGATTTAGGTTACAGGGTTTAGGGTTTTGGGGATTACGGAATAGGGTTTTGGGGGATTAGGATATAGGATTTAGGTTTCAGATTTTTAGTGGTTTGGGGTTTGGGGTTTAGTGTTGCGGATTTTGGTTTAAGGAGCTGGATGGTTTCCAATATATAACACTAGTTTGGGATATGCCTAGACCTTCATTTTTTGGTAGAGCCCGTGTCAATTTTACCATATGAGGGTTCATAATAAGAAGCTAGAGAAAGTAGGTTATGGTAGTTCAAGGCAAAGATAGGGTTTGGGGTTGTAAGTTCAGGGTTCAGGGCGTGGGAGATTCCCGAACCCCTTAAAAGGTCGCTGCACTGGAAAAGGCCCATTGCATTAAATAAAATCAAACCTCAAAAGCTCTTACAGTACAAGAAAAGCCTAAATGATATTCAGACGAGTGTCGTATTGCAGCGTCTGAAAGTGACCGGGTGACCAGATCCGTCAACCGGCCCGGACCGACGGACCTGACCGCGCGCCCGGACTGACCTGACCGGCTGACCGGGTCCGGCCGGTCGGCGTCTGCTGCCATCGATGTCCTTGGATATCAGCTCTCCGTGTTGTTGGCAGTGGCGGCGCGCCTGAAAATTCAAGCGATGAACAAGTGCAGTCTCCACCGGGACAGAGCATGGTCGCTGGAACGCAACAATCGCACCCTCTTCCAAGTGCCCAGTCCTTTGTTAGGTCAGTACGGTCGCCCGGTCCGGTCAGTCCGTTCGTCAGGTCAGTCCGATAAGTGCTAGGCAAGTCTAGTGAGCAATATTCTAGTGAGCAAAACCGCTATATTTTGCTCAAAACACCGAATCTCTGAGACCCCTTAAACCCAGAACTCTTTGATAGCTTCCTTCTTTGGTTTCCTGGTTTCCGTATTCTAAAGTCATCAGTGAATCGGCTATCCAACAAGAAGAGCTCTTCTGGAGACTTGAGGTAAGTCTTAGCAAATCTCAACAGCCGTGTGTTCTTAAGCCCTTCACCCCAAAAACCCCTTGACCCGACCCCCGTAACACTCCTCAAGCGCCAAACGAAAGGAGGGAGCTCCCATCCTTGAGTGCAGCGTGGAATTCTGGCCGGAAGATGCCTTGTGGCCTGCCACGCAACAGGCACCCTTGGGCGGTTTAGGGTTTAGGGTTTAGGGGTTTGGGGTTTAGGGGGTTTAGGGGGTTTAGGGTGGTTTAGGGTTTAGGGGTTTAGGGCTTGCTTCCTAAATGCTGGCGAGCTTGACATTCAGTGCTCCTTGTATCCCTGAGTCGAGCAGGCCTGCTGCCGAGATCTGCTGAGACAGTCTTCAGTTTCATCAATTCTTCAAGGATCCTCAGTTTGGGCGAAGCGTTCCGGGATCAGAGTTGCTTTTCTGTGAAGCCCTTATGCAGCCTTCAAAAATCTATAGGTCTTCTGGGTTGCAGATGCAGCCTTCAGCTATAAACCGTAACCCGAAATCCTCCTCGAGAGACGATGTTCTCACTTCGCAGGTCACTGACGTGGTGCGGACACGTCAGGATGGTCCATCCATGTGGAAGGCAGGGCAGCTTCTGCTATGTGTAACAAGCGTGAACAACAAAGTGACAGGGAGACAGGCAGAGTCTTACCTTTGGTTAGTAGGGAATGGAGGAATGGGGGTACAATTCTAACTACCATTACTACCATTCTTCCATTCCCTCAAAACCGAAGGTAAGGAGTAGGGCCCATCATCTCTCATACTGAGGATGCCGCTCCTAAGGGGCCTCACAACAGCAAGCATCCCATAATACAGGGCCCTCATCGCAAGGGTCCGTCCTTATAGATTCAGGATCCTACTACGTGGCTCTGTCGGGTTTTGATGTCGCGATGCTAGTCATGGCAAGGCAACCGTACCTCATATCCCTGAACCACTAAATCGCCCCCAACCTCAAACCCGTTCTCTCTCAACCATGAACCAGCAATCAAAACTTTCCTCAAGCACACATAGCTCGCAGAGGCCTCTTTAGTGGGGCTGCAGATGGAGACTTCCTACGCCGCTTTCTGCGCATTGTGAAAGCCCTGACGCTTGTGCAGGTCGCTGTAGGGCGAAGGGCCCGGCACACTAATATAGGGGACGAAAATTCTTATTTACCTATACTATTTTGGGGGCTCCTTATAATTATAGCAATTAAAATGGGCCCCACAACCCTATTCTAATTATTAAGGCCCCTATATTACATCGATTGTGTCTGCATGGCGCGATCCCACCGTATTACACTGCGGAACCGAAACCAACCTCCCGACACGATGAACCATAGCCCCCACGGGAGTGCTTCTGCCAAACATTATACTCTTGAACCTATTGCTTTGCATTCAATTGCAGGGCATCTCGTCATCTATACTGTGCAAGTTAGCTTTGGCTGAAACTAGTAGATGTCATCAGGATTAAGATGACCACGACGGTGATCGCAAGGCTGAGTCTTGTGTTCGTTTTTTGCCTTGCGATGTGCATGTTAATTTCTGTTGATATGACCATCACGACTACGACCGCGAGAAGTGTTGGTGTTAGAAGCCATTGCTGGTGGTGCCAGTAAGCTAGTACTCCTGGGTGGTGCTCATAGTGGCAACGGCAACTTCGGTTGTGGTGGTGGTGATGTTCTGTTCTGCATTGCGTGAGACCAGTGATAATATATTCTCTTCCTGTGCATTTCATCAACACCACACCACTCCTGCTGCATTGTCATGCTTTGCCTTACCGCTGTCTTCTGAGAAGAAGCAGATGAAACTCGCAGGGCTCAGGAGTGCTAGGGTGGGTTTAGGAATTAGGGGTTGTTTGATAGCTTTAGGGCATTAGGGGTTCCTCAAAATCCGATCGATGGTTCTGTCGTTCGCTTGGTGCGAGTCATCAGCTGCCTGAAAAGAAGAGCGACACCGCCAGTCCTTCCGGGCCCCAACAGGTTTTAGGGTTCAGGGTGTAGGGTTCGGGGTTTAGGTGTGATGTAGTATACCTTTAGCAAGCAACCCTGTCTCTCTCAGGTGGTACGAGTCCGCTCCAGGAACGAGGTTGGCTGGTCCGAAGAGCCTTTGAAGCTACCAGACTTCCGCGGCTGAGCTGGAAGGTTTGGGGTTTTAGGTCCAGGGTTCAGGGTTACAGGTATAGGGCTGACGGGTTCAAGGGAGTACAGGTTTATAGGGATAAGAGTGCAGAAGCAGCATGATGCTGTGATAGGGTCATGGGGCTTTGTGGGTTTAGGAATAGGCAGTGCCAGTATTCGTACACATGTAGTATACCGTACTTCCAAACCCTATTCTATCTGGATGTATCAATACAGGAGTGCTTGGGGGATGGGGTTCAGCGTTGTTGGCTTTGGAGGCTTCTGGCAGGGTTTTTGACATGTTTATCGACAACAAGTGCGGTTTAGGGCTTGTAAGGGCTCGGGATGAGACTGGGACCACTCAGGGTCTAAACCTTAAACTGCAGAGCCCTCTACCCTAATGCGCAATCCCGGAGGTCCTCCGGACGGTAAGCGGGTGCTTGGTTGCTGCATGTGTATCAAGGCTAGAAAACCACGGTATTTGCGTAGTTTTCGTGGTTTGCAGCACAGGTAGAGGTCCTGGCATGACAGATGATGTTTCCTTTTTTCTGGACAACAGCGTGCACGGTGCTGTACTGTAGGGCTGGAGAACTAGTTTCGGCGGCGTACATTGGACTAAAACCAACATTTTAGCAATACTGCGGAGCATTGGTGTTGTGTCAGAGATGTGTTTCGTACTGCGTGGCGTGGGTATTTTCGGGTAGCATCTAAAAGCAATGGTTTTCGCGATGTATTATTGTGTTCGCCGGCTTGACGCAGGCCTGAGAGTTAGGGTTTTTGTGTTTGGGCAGATAGCAATCTTGCTATTTGGGACGACAAGTTCGTTTCAGACAGATAGCAAAACAGCATGCAATGTCACCAGACAAACAAGAGTTTTGAATTAATGTTTAAAGTTTTTTGTTTGGAAAGCCCAGAAAACGTGAGACTTTTTCTGGTTAGAGTGTCTGACAAGTAAGAGGAAAACAGCAGCAGCAGGAAGCAACAGCGTCATTGTCATTGTTATCATCGTCGCCATCGATATCCTCTGCATGAACAAGCAACAACATCAACACCATTAGCATCATCCAGCATCATCGTAACCAGGAACATCAACATCATGATCAGCATCATCATCATCATCACCGTCATCATCCTCACCATCGTCATCACGGTCGAAGCAATCTGTTCAAGGAATACAGATATGAATCTGGAGTTGAAAGGTTCTTGATAAAACAACGAAAACTATGGTATTTACTCTTCCGCAAGACCACCCCTGCATGGAGCAACAAAAAGTAATACTAGATGCGAGCCGCATTCGCATGGACGTGATTACCCCCCCCCCCCGCCCACCCCACAAACCCCCAAACCAAAGACCCCTAAGCCCCAGACCCCTGGACCCTAAACCTAAACCCTTCCAACAGACAGGTGGCCCTGTCCTGCGAGGCGGCCAATGGGCCAAAGGCTGAGGGGACCACAGCGCGATTGGTTCAGGCGCTGTCGTCAGAGTCCCGGCATCACCTCCTTGGGGGAGCAGGCGCGCCAGCCGCCAGTGCCAGAGAAACTCCAATGGGTCATGGAGGCCAGTGGGGCCAGTGGCGGCAGTGGCCGCTCGTCAAGGCGGCAGCAAAGACGCAGACGGTAGTGCACTGGGAGAGCATCGCCCTCAGAAGCAGGACATGCACAGAGCGCAAGGCCTTCATGTGAGCCTGCGAGTCTCGAGCAGTAGATTTGCCTTCGGGTGAGGGTTTACGGTTGAGGGTTTTAGGGTTTGCCAGCGTAGCGTGGCGCCCTCAGCAACTCAATTGAAATTTCTTTCCTTAGGGGCGCGCCCCTAAGCCCTAAGCTCCAAAGCCACAAAAAAACATGTCGTCGACCACGACTGACACCGACAACCCCGAAGATGAAGGCCAGCAGAAGCCCCAATCCACTGTGGGTTTTTGGCGACATGCCTCGCCCTCGACCTGTTGCTGAGCTTTGGGCACATCAAGGAGGATCGGGGGCTCGTCGCACAATGAAGAAGGCAGCAGCGAATGAACGAATATTTTCGGGGTGACTGGAGGCCAGCCTGGCTTCGGGATTATGCAGAAGCAAAGCTACGACGTGAAGCCGCCCTATAAGCTCGGCTACAGAGGCACCAGTGCCCCAGCAAGAAAGTGCAGCAGGACAAGGTCTCGAAGAGCAGGCACCTGAGAGTGAACAGCGACCTTCGTCTCCATGGTGGATGCAGTGGTCACAGGAGGAATGGGAGGCATGGAACATGTGGAGCTCTGAGGAGACCTCGTCGACAAGCTCTACTCTACATCATGGACCCCTACCTGGACGCCCTCTTTGACTACCTGGGACACCAGCGGCATCACCACTAGCTTGCCGAACTATGGACTTTTTCCTGACGTTCGTCCAGCCCGTCCCCCTCAGCCGATGAATGATGAGACAATCCTGATGCAGCTCACGGGTGCCGAGAGACAACGTCTTCGTGAGAGTGGCGTACCTCAGAGAGATGTGATTCGCTTGGCAGACCTACTGGACTCGCTTGAGACACATCAGGACGAAAATCGTGGACCTGAAGCACGATGGGCTCTGGGGTGTCTCCTGCAGAGGCTGATGGAGGGACAGGATGCTCTGGAAACAATTGCCGAAATCCTTGCCCGGCGACTGGTGCCCAGAGGTTTTCTTCCTGTCCGAAGGGTGCCGGCTACGGAAATTCAACGGTGGAGGCTGTTCAACTGGGCTCGACAGGGAGTTCAACTCATGGTGGAAACATTGGAGACTCATGTGCGAACGCTTCTGCAACCTGGGGAGACTTCGTCAAGTGTCTCCGACCTGCCTGGAGCACAACCCCCAGTACCTGCACAACCTGCCGCGGATGAAGTTTCTCCAGAAGAACATGGAGATGGTGAAGCCGCACCCAGGAGTATCGAGAGCATTGACAGTGGCTTCGCTATAGATGCTGATGGCTTCATCATTGAAGTTGAGCCCCACGTGCCAGTTCCTGGTGAAGCACCCAGAGGCCCGCCACCTCCTGCACCGGTCCGATGGGACAGGTCTCGCTCGAGGTCCCGCAGTCGAGAGGCAGAGTCGTCGTTTTCATCGAGCTCTTCGTCAGGCCCAGCACGAGATGAGTTTCCTCCACATCCGTCGTCACCGCATGGCATTTGGCGTGAACCTGACGACCACCAGAATGACCACAACGAAGAGACGTCCCAAGTGCAGTTGGAAGCTTTGGTTTGTACCTCGCCGACTACGTCAACTACGACAACTGGAACACCGGAAGATGTCGTGAGGGACGAAACTAACAGTCAAATGGTTCAAGGCAATCTGGTCGACGTGGTAGATGTTATGCAAAGGCTCCTCGCGCGCAGACGTCATCTTCAGCATTGCGACCGGTTGGTTGGTGTTGCAATGGAGGAGCTCACTCAATGGCTCCGGGTGCCCCTGTCGGCTAGTCCACTGAACGGACGCAGCATGGAGGCCGCCATTTGGCACACCATCGGTCAACAGGCTGATCTCGGATCTACGAGCCTGGGGGCTCTCCCCGTGCCACCGATGATCCCGGCATATCTTCTCCAACCTGACCTGCCGCGCACGACCGAAGAAGCATGGGATGCCTTTCATCCACGTGAAACTCGTCATACAATCACGGGCTTCAGAAGCAGGGCATGGCAGTCACACATGGTTCGACTCCACCGTCGTGAGGGCCTTCCAGTACCAATGGGTCGATGGCCAGCTTGGGATGATCGTCGATTACTACTTTTACAGAGTGACGAGAATGTGGCCATCCGCAACTTCCCGACAGAGTTTACTCTGCCCAGTGTTGATGCTGGTGTGGTGAGCTGGCAGTCTATGTCCCGACGGCGAACGTCACATGCACCTGGCCCTCGCTCTGGTCGTCGACGAGGCTTTGTTCGTCGTCCAACCCCTCGGCTTCGTCCTGATCTTCATCATGCTGCAAGTGACCAACCTGCTGTTCCTCATCCACATCGACCTGTACCTCATGCACCTGTTGCTCGTCCTGGAGGATAACCCGAAGGTCGCCTACTACCTCTTGGAGCTGGAACAGGTCTGAGTGATGACTCCCACGATGGTGATGCTGTACCTCATGGTGACATCTCGAATGAAGAACATGATAATGGCGAAGTCTCGATTGAAGGGTCTGAAGCTGAACCTGATGAAGAGCAAACTCGCCTGCTTGGTACTCGTGATCGTGATAGGAGCCGAAGCCGAGATGACCTTGATTGACATGCTGCCAGTGAGGGCTTCTAGTAATGCAGTGCCTTTCGAGGCGGGTTTTGGACCCGTATGTCATGCGGAGAAAGAGCTATTGCATTAAAAAAACCTTCAGCCCCAAGCCCTAAACCCCTGTAGACCCCAAACCCCTGAACCCTAAGCCCCAACATCCCCAACCTTAGAAGCTAAGCCCCCTTCGGCCGTAGCAAGGAACAGCAGATCGACCAGAGGCACCCAAAGATCTCCGCTGTGTCGACCTCGGCCTTTCTTGAAAGGTTTAGGCTTTCAGGGGCTTAGGGTTTAGGGTTTTAGGCTATATGCTATAGGCTATAGGGTTTAGGTTCAGGGTTTTCTTTATTGAAAGGTTCTGGAGTTTTGGGGGTTAGGGTTCAGGGGTTTAGGCGCTTTAGGGTTTTAGGGTTTAGGGGTTTAGGGGTCTAGGGTTTTGGGGGGGTTAGGGCGTGGGGCTTAGAGTCTGAGAGCACAGGCCTTAGAGCTAAAAGTGATCGGTTTGGGACTGTCCTGCTTCTTGTGCAGTGTGGATGACCGGCTTTCGTGGGATCATCGGCATGTATGTTTGTGTCAACAGGCTGCTGCGTAGTTCAACGGTTTTCTTGATACGCGCGTCAAGCCAAAATATTGCCAACTCCTTCTAAACCCCTAAACCCCCAGACCACGATCAATATCAACACGATTTTAGCCCTTATTGAGACCTGCGGTTCTACGAGGCGGGGATGTGACTGCCACTTCCATACAGCTCCATTTCGACCTGCGCGCCTGGGCAATAGAGAGCAGAGCCCGAGTCTTCCTTCGACACGAGTCGTTAGATGGGTGGTTGTCAAAATTAGGGTCCCTTTTTGGGTACCCTAAATAGTAGGTGCCGTACTATAATAGGGACCGAAAAGGGGACCATAATTTCGACAACCACCTACATGTTTGCTGTGTTTACCGTTTGCTTACAGCTTACGTGGTAAGTGAAGCTCCGATGTGGCGAGACACGTGCTGCATAAAAGGTTGTCAGCTAGCAGTCTTGCAGTTCGTCACAGCATATGCACCCCAGAGTACTAGAGATCCAGCAACGACTGTAGCAAGAAGTGAACTCATCGTACCATAAGGTCTTGCAGCGCGTTTCCTTCTGACTTCATATAGCAACGAATTAGTAAATTAGAGTGTGCTGAGTTCGGGAGGTTCCCAATTCAAGCTTAAATCCTCATCAAGCTAAGTCCGAGTGAAGCTTAGATCCCGAGGCCTTCAACCGACAAACACAGGATGTTCTAGTTGTGATGTAACTGTGATGTATATCACTGTAGTTTTGAGTATGTTTACAGCATATGCCAGTGTTTGTACAGTATACTGTAGTGTATCTTGTCATATGAAAGTAAATATGTGGCCAACCTGAACCCATCGAAGGTTACAGAGCCTTGCGTCACAGGCTAAGGCCTAAACACGAGAACCACATAATTACACGGACCAAGCTCCCATTGCTTGGATGACTGTTTTGGAGGTGCCCTGCAGGGTAAAACCGCAAAGCCAAAACCCGAAAGCCTGTCAACCCCCAAACCCACGCCCTTAACACCTAAAAATCCTATAGGCGCCACGCTGAACCCAACCAAGGCTACGACCCTGCACAGCTGGCCGCTGTTCCTGGCCTCAACGGCATTTGGGTGGAGCAGGCGTTGGTCAGCAAAAAACCCGGATGTTTGCACTGGGTTTACGGCCCAGTGTATAATTCTAAGTTCGATGTGAGGCTACCGTTTGGCCAACAAGCCCAGCAATCTTCTCAGGGCTTTCCTATCGCTGCGAAGAGGCCTAAGCTCCCCTGACATTCAACCACGAGGACACATCAACCCAAGTGCGTACTATAGGGCCTTCAATAATTACCTATACCACATCTTCTGGTGGGTTCCTTATTATAGATATAGTAAATTGGGCGCCAAGGGCCAAGACCCTATTCCAATTATTAAGGCCGCTATATTACGGGTTCGATCACTTGACCCATGAACCCAACAATCCCCAACCCGTACAATCCTCAACCATCGGACCCCAAAACCGAAACCGTAAACCCTGGAGCCTACCTAAACCCCGGACTCCTAAACCTCCAAACCCGACGTCCTGAACACCAACATCCTATATAAACTCTTAAATCCTAAACCCCCAGACCGAAAGCCTGAACTCCCAAAGCGAAGATCCTGAACCCTGAAAGCCGAAAACCCCCAAACCGAACCTCCCAAGCCCTCAAACTCCTAAAGCCCCAAACCCGAAGGCCTAAACCCTAAACTCCTGAAGGGTCCTAAACCCTGCACTCCTGATGGTCCTAAGCCCTAAGCTCCTGAAGGTCCTAAGCCGAAGTCCGAAAATCTTTGCCCATTATTAAGGGCCAACAGGGCTCTATAGTAGAGGGTTTTTTGGGGGGTCCCTGGCACGAAGCCCACCTCCTGAACTCTTGGCCCACCAAGGCCCAAACCCTAAACCCCTAAACCCTAAACCCTAAACCCCTAAACCCCTAAACCCCTAAACCCTAAACCCCCAAAGCCCCAAAAAGGGCCCAAGAAACCGGACCGGAGGCCTTTGCGTTGAGTTGGCAGCCCCTCTCTTCTGAGCGCCTGGAGATCACCGAGGCCAAGCTTCTCCTCTTTTTTGGCTGTTTTAGGGCGTTATCCCAAAGGGTCCAAGTCACCATATAGTATATAGACTTTAAGGTACCAAGTACCTACTATAATGGTACTTGGACCCTTTGGCATAGGGTTTAGTGTTTTTTTTTGTTTTCTGGCGCGGGTGTCGGTATTGGGGGCTATGAGGGTCGCAGGGTTTAGGGGTTTAAGATTTAAGCTCAAGGCATTTTTGTTGGGCTTCGCGTTCGATTCATTACGGGGTCCTGTAGGTTTGACTTATCTGCGTCAAGATTCACCCGCCTTGCATCCGTTCCTGCATGAGAGCTTCTTAACGCGCACTCTTATCATCCGGACTCAAAGTTTGTAACTCTGTCGTTTTAGGATCCGCTGAGTTTGGGTTCAGGAAGACTGTGGCAGCCCTGCTTCTCATGTGGTGTTGAAGTTCATGTGTCAGTGCTTCCAGCCGATTCTAGCCGATATCTGGTCGAAAACATACCAAGAGCACTAAGGCCTTATATATGGAAACCCTCTAGAACCCCTTCAGAAGCCGAACGGATTTGGCCCGAACCATAAAGGTCTTGACTCACGCAAGGCAGTGGCAGAAGCAGACGCAGACAGAGGTGCCCCAGCGCACCTCGGACCAGAGAGGTGAGCAGAGAAGGGGGTTTTAAGGGTTTTGGATTCCACGGCCATGTTTCAGTGGTTTAGGGTTTAGGGTTTATGGTTTAGGGTTTAGGGTTACTAAATACCCCAAAGATCTTATTCTCTTGATACTTGATATAAGGCCCCTGTGCTACAACATACGCCCGAGCTTTGTCTGAACTCGGAATCGCTTTAGAAGCCGAAAAGCCCCCAACCCAACACTCCGCCGCAAAAGTCCGAAACTCCAACGCCCCGAAACGAACCCATCGAAGCCCCTGAAGCCTTGAAGCCGAAAGCCTCTTAAGATCCTTACTAAGATTCTTAACAGGCTTATGAAACTGTCAAGAGTCCTCGAAACCGTTCCAACGCCCCTAAATCCCTCAAAAAGCCTTACCCGAAGCCCTAAGCCGAAGCCCTATCCCCCCCAAACCCCAAACCCATCTGATACACATAATTCACCAAACTCCTCAACCACGAACTCCAAACCCTAACCCTAGAAAGAATCCCTATCAAACCGCATTTCCTAAGCCCTACCTTGACCCTGAAGGATCTACCTCTTTAAGGTCTTATAATATACAGAAATCATAATAATGAACCCTAAACAGGTAGGCTAGGGCTTAGGTCTTACCTATAGTCTCCATTTTAGTTCCTTTTCTTGGTTGACCAGTCTTATGGTTAGGATCCAGGGTAAACCCCCCTAAACCCTACCCCTAAATCCCTCAACCCCTAACCCCTAAACCCTATAAGCCCTAAACCATATAAACCCTAAGCCTCGAACTCCTAAGTCCCAAAAAAGCCGAGGATCCTCCGCGCTCGGGTTCGCCTCATAGGCCTCGAAGGCGACTCCGCCAAAGCTTGAAGAAAGGGCTCCCTTCAAAGGGGTTCCCTTAAAGGGATCGGTTTAGGGCTCCCTTAAAGGGGTTCCCTTAAAGGGATGGGTTTAGGGGTTTAGGTTTTAGGGTTTCTGGTTTAGGGTTTAGGGTTTCTGGTTTAGGGTTTAGGGTTTCTGGTTTAGGGTTTAGGGTTTCTGGTTTAGGGTTTAGGGTTTCTGGTTTAGGGTTTAGGGTTTGCTCCTTCAAAAGGATCCTGAAAATATATGTCCCTTGAAAGGGCTCCTTTAAAGGGATCCAGAAAAATGTCCCTTTAAAGGGCTCCTTGAAGGGGATCCTTAAAGGGATCACCTAAACGAAGTGTAAAAGAAGATCCCTTACCGGGATCCCTTAAAGGGATTTTTGAAAGGGAACATTTCAAAAGGATCCCTCAAAAGGGGACAAGGGACCCTTTAAAGGATAAATTGAAGGGATCCTTGAGGATCCCTTCAAGGAGCCCTCAAAAGGATCCTTGAAAGGATGACTTACAGAGATCCATTAAAGAGGGATCCTGCTTTAAAAGGATCCCTTCAGGGAAGTTTAAATGAGATGCTCAAACAAACTTTCACGGGAAGCCTATAACCCCAAGCAGAAGGCAGAAACTCCACCACGACCCCCAACTACCCTCTACCCCAAATACCCAGGCAGTGTTCGGGTCCTGGTAAGCCTATGACCCTAAATTGAAGGAGACTCCGCCTACACCTTCCGAGTATGGCCGGAGCCACCCTGGCGGCACTTTCTGAATGGCTTAGTTTGTGGCTTCCTGTAAGGGAGCTATGAAGGATTGTTAGGGGTACTATAAGGGCTTTAGGGTTTAAAGGGGTCTGTGTAAGAGTAACTCTAAGGGTACTATAAGGGTGTTTGGGTTTCGGATTTAGGGACTTAGCGGGATTTGGATGAAAATACGCTGAAGACCCTACGTATAGTCTCCATTGTAGTTCCTTTTTCTGGGTAACCCAAATCTCCTTCATAGGATCCTAACCATAAGACTGGTCAACCAAGAGAAGGAACTAAAATGGAGACTATAGGTAAGACCTAAGCCCTATACCTGACACCTAACCACCGAACGCGACGCCTTCACCGCAAGGCTCGCGAGAGGCCCTTGTTCTACTATACAGGATTGCAACGCCCCTCCCAACCCCTCGGGGCCAGCCATGAGGAATTCAGTCGGCCGCAGCCTTGTCCCGTCGCCCGCGACACCCGGCGGCATTCTTGGGTGTTTTTTTGGATACGGCTCAGTGTTCCTTTAGGGTGCAGTGGCGCTGGCACATGTAAGTCTCAGTACTGTGGCACAGCCTTCGCATAAAATGGATCGCTTCTGTACGCTACACCGTCATCCCAAGCCCTAAACTTGCCCCAAGCCTAGGATAGCATCTGCTGGTGTGGAGCCGCATAAAGGCTTTCGTAAGGTATTTACGAAGGTTTCGGTAAGGGTTTAAAGTTTAGGATTTTAAGGTTGTATAAGGGTTCCTGCAAGGGTTCTACACGGTTTCTATACAGGTTGGCCTCCTTCAAATCTCGTGTTGTCAGACGTCTTGGCCATTGCTTTCCTGTAGATGCACAAACGGAACGGAATCATGCACCAATACATACCAACACCGACTCTAGTGCAGTAGAGGTTTTGCAAGAAATGGCCATGTACTCGTTTTTAACATGTTCCACGTCGATTATGCCCTGTCACGACAAGTCCTGCGTATGGGACCCTAAACCCCAAAAGCCTAAAGCTCTGGATCAAGCCCCCAGCCCTAACTATGACATCCCCATCGTAAACCCCTGAGCAACGGTTGATGATATAAATCCTGCATGACCCATAATAAGGAATATACCATAATTCCCATAGTTTAGGGCCCTTAAGGTAATGCAGGATTTCTATCATCAACAGAATCACTCAATTTGCAAGGTGCAGCGCTACGCCTGAACTTAAATCCGAGCAAGCCCCAGAACCTTGAGCATGAACCGCTTCACCTGAGGCTAAATCATCTGCCTATAGTCTCCATTGTAGTTCTTTTTTTGGTTGACCAGTTTTATGGTTAGGATCCTATGAAGGAGATTTTGGTTAACCAAAAAAGGAACTACAATGGAGACTATGGGCAAGATCCTGAAAATGAAACCTCAGACTCTAAATCATTGCTGATCCGTTGGAGAGCTCGAATTCTTTGAAGCTCCCCCAAGCCTAGACCGAGCACCCTAATCCCTAAACCTCAGACACTAAAGCTCCAAATGGGAATTTCCGAAATTTAGGGATACCTTATTTTGAGGTCTATATAATAAGGATCCTATTATTAAGGGTACCATGTTATAATAGGGTCCCCTATTTTCGGAAACTCCGAAATCAGAGGCTGGACTGCCGAACCAGCCCGAAGCCGCAGCCGCCGACGAAGCTTTCCCTGGATCTGCTCGGGCCGAACCACGCGCGGCCGCTGGGCGGAGTCTCATAAAGATTTGTATAAGGTTGGGGCTGAGATGATTTGTGGCCCGGTTGGTGCCCGCGTGTGTGAGTGTGTGAGTGAGTGCGTGAGTGAGTGTGGTTTTTGGAAGGTAAAAGGATGTAATTATAAGCCTACCTCTGAACAGGAAAGAAAGGAGAGACAAAGAACAACGCGAAATCCACAGAACAACACCCTAAGCCCAGCCCCCATGAAGCCCTAAAAAGGCTCCGCTGGCGCGTGCCGGATCCCTCTGGCGCCCCTGTCTCGGGAGCTTCCTGCGAGGTGGCGGCTCAGACCGGGGCTCGGAGGAGTATTTGTTACTACTAGGGCCTGAATAATTACCAACACTATTTTGGGGGGGGGTCCTTATTAGACTATTAGACTTTTAGGATAATGCTCCCCGTGACCCTGTCGCAGTTATTACGGCCCCTATATTAGTTGTATTCGAAGCGGGTTTTTGGTACTTGTGTTTGCAGCAGCTAGTAGAAGTGGTAGGCATCGTCGTCTCTGCACTTACCAGGGGCTTTGAAGACACTTCAGCCAGTGCTGTTGACCGTAACTGATGCCGGTTGTGGTCCTTGTGTTTTCTTACTCCACAACTTCTACGTGTTATTGATCTTTGTGTTGTTGTTGACTAGGGCTGCAAGAACACCATCATTACTGCCACTATCAACAGCAAGTACAGCAACATCGTCGTTTTCCTTGTTAAAAATCACCACTGCGGCCACATATAGGAAGAACAGCGTCGACACTTGAAACTCTCAACCAAAAGCCCCAAGCCCTAAGCCCTAATTACTAAAGCCACAACGCCCTAAAGCTAAACCGTCAACATCCCAAGGTCCATGTTTGGTGCCTGGCAGCCCGTCGCAGGATGTGCCCAGGGCACCAGTTGGGGGTTTCTCTTGCGGGGGTATTACCTTAGCCTCGGTGCCTAAACAGTAATGTGACAGTAATGTGTAAGTAGTTCCTTTGGGTGCTTCCATGGGGCTTTCAGACTTGAAAAGGCGAGATCCTATACGACGACAGTACTTGAACGTATAGGGCTTGGAGAGAGCCGAAACAGTCAGGAGTACTGTACTACTCTTTCGTCCTGCGGCTTCCCGCGTGGAATTAGAGTAGTCCACCTTAGACAATGACACGATAGATATATTTAGTGTTAAGGGCCTTTTTTGTGCTAACCGCTGGTTGGACGTTCGGGGGTCGCAGAGTTCGGGACCCGATGTCGGGGGCTGCAAAGATTAGTGCTATCATTCCTGAGGGCACCCTCTGAAAACTACTAAGACCGCTATCCAAACCCTAAGCCCTAAACCCTAAACCCCATTTACCCTTTGCAAACCCTAAGCCCAAAACCCCGGCTTACCCTTTCAAAGGAACCCGAAGCGGAGCCCTATAGGACCACGACCGCAGCGAGCTGGCCGCAACCTTTGGACGCAGGTCGTACTCTCGCTGGAGCCGGCGAAGGACGGATCTCGGAAAGTGGAGCCTCATGGTTGCGGACTTCCGGTTTAGGGTTTCAGGGTTTCGGAAAGCGGAGCGTATGATCTTTGGGCTTTCAAAGTCGAAGTAAAATCACATCCTGTAGCTCACCATTTATAAAGCTCTTCCTGCTTTGCTTTCTCTTACCCCGTGCAAATGGGGACAGAATGATGTAAAGGGAAAACGGGCTGCCTTAGCCTTGATCTGGAACCTAAACCCTAAGCCCCAAACCCTGAACCCTAAACCCGACCAGTGCCTCTGACTTCTTCTCAGGAGTACATCTTCCGCGTGAAGGCACAAAATGCATCCGGAAGCTCCGAATGGTCCGAAGCGCTGATGCTCGGCACGCGAAGTCTGCGAGGGCCGGGCTGAAACCAAATAATTATAAGAAAGAGGTACCCAGAATAGGGGCTACAAAGGAACCTAGTGTTTTCCGATGTGCAGATGTGGAGGGCAATACCTGCCTGCAGCGGCCTCGAAGACATGCAAAAGTAGCGTGGTGTTGACCCGATGGAAGTGATGTTTCTAAGCTTGTAGGCAATGCCAAAAAAATGGACGCTGAGTTTTGCCGACGGGTGAGGCTGTTAAATTTTGTTTAAAACCAATATAGACCAATGCTCAACTTCATCCTGAGCGCTGTCGACTGCCAAAAAACACCAAACCCCAAAGAAGCCCTAATCATTTGGGACATGTGTTAACATATATCCCAGAGCAATGGTCAAGCTTTTAGCGGGGAAATCGATGCGATGACACTTATGTAGCACGATAATCATAACAATACTAACTATTAAGGACAACAATACTATGATTAACAAAGAAATTAAATCTAATAGTTGTAATTACTACTAATACACTAATAGTAGTCTTATTAAAAATACGGCCGCTACTAGCTTTCTTAATGAAAATGTGAATTTTTGATTTTCGAACTCGGGAACCTTAGGCTGAAACGCCGAACCAAGCGCAAGAAGCCTGGGGTACAGGGAGACGAGACGCAGGGAGACTTCGAGGACTACAGGGCCTTAAGTATTAGACCAGGCTTCCTTTAAAGGGGGCTGTAAGGGCTATTAGGGTTGCATGTCAAGGGCCTTAATAATTTGAATAGGGTTTGGAGTATATTAGACTAGAATGGCATGTCATGAAGCCCGAAAACCCTATTCTACTTATGTAATATGGCCCCTACATAACCCTCAGACTAGACCCCAAACTCCCGCAGTCTTAGGGAACTAGCTACAAATCTGAGATCCCATCCGAAGTCTTTAACACCTTGAGGGTTCAGGGAACTCGAACTAAAACTCTGAGATCCCAACTGAAGTCTCTAAACATCTGTAAAAGTCTTGCACAAGCACTCCTAAACACAAGCCCCCAAACCATGAAGGCCTATAGTAGCCCGGGGAAGGCCTAGGATCCTGAAACGTAAACCGCCGAGCCTTTCCCCAACATCCTAACAATCGAAAGCCAACATCCCTAAAGCCTTGAATTGAACCCTGAAGCATCTCAGCCGAGGGTTTGGAGCATACCCACTCCGCCGACCATCTCCCAGCCCCTTGTGACGGGGTTTGCGGCTTTGTTGGTCTATTGATTGGGGTTCACAGGGTTTTGGGTGCATGGTTGGGTGCATGGCTTTCGGGTTTATGGGGTGAGGGCAAAGGTTCAGAGCTTGATGGTTGGAAGGTTCACGGCTTCAATTTTGGTGGCCTGGGTTCATGACATCTTCAGTATTTTGTTTATATATATATATATGTGTATTTAAAATTCATACTATTTCCTCTGTTGGCCCTTGGTTCTATGTTTGCGGATGGAGGGCCGCAGTCGAAGTCTGAGCTCAGAGTGTGTCAGCAGAAGATACAAGACCCTCCGGAGTCTCGATATCCATATACGTATGTTCATCCGCATGTGTATATATGTATAACTATAGACATATACGCAATCAACATACGGTGTCTGTATATATGTGTGTATACAAATCTGTTTGTATACATATATATATATATGTATATATATGTATATGTGTTACAATGCGAACGGACTGCGATGCCTTGTCAAGTTCTAAGGTGTCACTATAAGAGCTGTGAGCAAGACCGTGTAAAGTGCAAGAGAAGGGGGCACGCTACGCGTCCCTCGACTCTAGAGGGCATGCTACGCATCCCTCATCTTTACCTTTCCATGTGACCGCCAACGCAACGTTTGGCTCAAGTCAATGCCCATAGCTAAGTGCTATATGTGTCTTCTATCCTGAGCAATCAGAGCTATCCCGTTGCACAGACGAACCGCCGCCGGCAGTGAGTGCAAAAGGAACGGCCGCCGGTTCTGCCTGCATAGGATCGCACGTGTGGAAGTAAGAGGGAGAGACAGGGTCCAGTCTGTGGAGAGTGCTAGCCAGCCACACCTACATTCATTACAGCTCTGGTGGGGAGAGCAGCAACCAAGTCGAGATCAATCCCCCACGCAGGTTATCAGCCGTACGCGGCTCTGCCTTTCTACAGCAACGACTACTTGATCTACTACGACCACAATGAACTCAGGATCAAGCCAAGATACGACAATGACTTTCGGTGCCGATGTGGCAGCGCCAGCCGTTGGTGAGTCAACAGCTGACGACACAGTGGTGCAATCCGTTGATAGCTCCACGGAAGATGACAAAGGTCAATCTTCTGCGCTTGCCATTGCAAAGGCAGTTCCCAAGGGGAAAGCAAAGAGTCTACCAAGAGCATCTACGCCTTCGCGTCCGACATCCACAGGTTCGAGGACGGGCAAGGCTTCAGAACGACGGGCCGAAGCGTCTGGTTTTCAGGCACCTCGGACTACGTCCAGGGCCAAGGACAAAGGAGTCAAGACCTTGGAAAAGAAGTCAAGGCCATCATCTTCGAGAAGCTCTTCAGCACGATCGAGGACTTCGGCTACCCGTGGGCGCGACAAGTCCATGACTTGGAATCGGATGGTTACCAATCAACCACGCGATGCTGACGATCTGGACATGACTCTGGATACGATTCCTGCGCGTGGTGATGCGTCATCCGTGGCTACGCCTGCAATAGCTGATGGTCCGGATGCCTACCAGGAACTGACGATTTCGCAACAGTTCGAAGCATCGAACCTTGCACAGCAGATGTACTATCGCAGTCAGGTGCAAGAATACGAAGGAATCGTCCAGACCCTGATGGACAAGATCAAGGAGATGCAACAAGAAGATGAAGGATCTGGAATTCGCATTGAGGAATTGGAACGACAACGTGACCATGCATGCTTAGCCATGAGGCACATCAACAATGTCAATCAGGAGATGAAGCGAGACTATGAAACAGCTTTGTTTCGCATGGATGAACAGAACTCTGCTCAACAACGTCAAGCACATGCCGTTGCCGAGGAGTTAGCTCAACAGCTACACGTGTTCCGCACGGAGGCAGCCACCAACTTTGTGCAGTTGGAGGCAAGAGCGCAAGGCGATGGTGAGCTTATGGCACGTGAGTATGAGCGTCTGACTCATGAACTTCATGAACACGCCAGAGAGAACTTGGTCCTCCGGTCAAACACAGCAAGTTCGGAACAAGCCTTACAAGCAATGCAGGAACGATTCCACTTGGTCAAGAACCAGGAGTTGCGGGCTGTGAACGAGATCCAAGGGCTAGCTGGAAACAGCGCAGCCATTGAACAAGAACGATTTCGGCTTCGCGAACGTCTTGGTGAAGAGGAAGAGTACCGCAAAATGGCTGTGAAGAGGATGCAAGAAGCAGAGGACCGACTTCATCAGAATGAAGATCATGCAAGGCGATCATTGCCTACCTTGCACGACGAGCTGAGTGAACTCAGGAAAACGCTCAAAGCACAAGAAGATCTTCAAGCGAGGACACGCAGCGAATTGGAGGCAGCGCGAAACTCCAATCAAGGAGGAGCGACGCGACCTTCGAGCATGCCCATGTCTTCGAGGACTACTGAGTCTGGCTGGGAGCACGTAGGAAAGGAAGTAATGCCTGCATTTTCCGTAGGAGATGAGGTACGATCCCCTGAAATACGGTCCCCAAGTCAAGTTAGTCCAGTCGCCAAAGAGAAGTTCGCATTCTCGGAATCGGACAAGGACAAGAACCTTGTGATGGATGGAATTCCATTCACCGGTGGAAACTTCTTCACTGGCCGCAGTTCAATGCCAATCGTGGCGGATGCAATGCCCGAGCACTACGTGCCAGGTGTTAGCAGCCCAGCACTTGCGCGTTCCACGCCTAGTGCAGCCACTTTGTTCGGCATACCAAGCGGATTTCATGGGAAAAGTGATGCGGCAGCCGTGCGCGATCGACAGCTACGCGAACTCTTGGGGGATCGCGGGATGTTGGGATCGAAGTCCACAGCATCGGCCAGCTCCTCAAGACCTGTTGGTATCGACGGTGTTACCGCATCTACGAAGGGTAACGACCTCATCGGTCCCCCTATTGCCTATGACGATTCCATTCATGAAGCAAGAAGACGTCAGATCGAGAAAGAGATCGCGGAACAGTACGAAGAGAAGATTGCTGATCTGCGAAGTGAAGTACTCAAGGCTCAGAAAGCCGAACAACGTCTCAGAGCTGATCGTGATGAGTGGAGATTATTCGCTGAAACGATTCAGGAAAACCAAGGGGACGATGACGGTGATGAAGCTGGCGACGAGAACGGAGAGGACGAGCATGATGAAGGAACCGGCACTGGGTATGATCCTCCAGATCCGCCTGATGATGATGATGACAAGAAGAAGGGCGGAGGGGGCAAACCTGAATCGGATCCTGGTTCGCATGCACGCGATCCTGATGGAGATGCGGATCCTGAAGTCACAGAGGTGAGAATTTCCAGGAGGGAAGCCGACAAAGTGACCGTTCCTCCATGGCCTACTCTCACTCATCTCAACAACTGGCGATCCGTGTGCACGGCCAATGTCTTAGGGGCATCAGCCGACCCACATCATGAGGACTGGATGTTATGGCTGGCACCAGCGTTCAACCCATTCCCTGATGTCGAAGCATTGAATGATTCAGGACACAAGAAGTTCAAGAGCATAGACGTCAAATTGGGGATCGCCATGGTCGCAATGCTACGTGCCGGTGGTGACAAATCAGCTGACCTGTACCTCGAGGTGAACCGGAAGGCCAACGATTACATCAGCAGGCCTGACGTGAAGATCATCAAAGGACGACAAGTCATCGCGATGATGTACGAAAGTTTTCGAACGCATGATCGTCTTGACATGATCATCACTCTTGAGTATTTGGTGAAGCTCCAGTACCAAGGCGACAACAAGCTTCATACGTTCAAGCAGACGTGGTTGGAAGTTCTGGGACGGATGAGACCAGAGGACATTCCATCCAAAACAGCTCTCCGTGATTGCTTGTACAGCAAGATCAAGGACTCGCCCGCAATGAAGATGGAGTTGGGCATGCATTACGAACACTTGCCCTACAATCATGAAGACCGATCGTACGACAACCTGATGAAGATCATTGATCGTACTATCATGCGGAGACGAGAACAGTCGAATCTCACTCAGACCCAAATTGGCTTGCGCCAGATGCTTGAGGGCAAGGATTTGCTTGCTGCACCGGCCAAGGTACCCGAGAAACCTACGCCTAACGCAGCTCCATCCGCAAAGGTCAAGGCTTCGCCGACCAAGCCGGATAAAGCAACACCTGTACTACCTCAAAGCAAAGCGAAGAGTCATGCGAAGACCAAGCCAAAGCCCAAGAAGAAGACGAGGAGTGAGTCAGCGGACAACAGAGGTGACAAAAGCAAGAAGCAAATCCGCTGCAAGTTCCATTTCACAGATGCAGGGTGTCGAAATGGCGATAAGTGTCCATTCAGTCACTCGAAGAAGACTCCAGAGCGACCCTTCACGCCGAGGACGAGAACTCCAAGTCCATCTGGAGGAGGAGGAAACAGGATATGCTACTCGTTCAAGAACACAGGCTCGTGCTCAAGAGAGAATTGTCCTTTCAAGCATGAGGCAGCAGCTACCCCAGCTCCGGAACCAAAGGCAAAAGCTAAAGCTAAATCCGAAGCGAAGGCAGCTCCAGCGAAGCCGAATGCCAAGGCCAAGGCACTCCCTGCGGCACCCGCCATCAGATTGTGTCGAAGGTGGAATCCATCAGCTCCGGCTATATGGAAGCGATCTTCAAGACAAGATGAGGAGGAGTCGGATTGTCCACCCGTAGACAGCGACGCTGATTCGGATTGTTCAACAGATGACGAATCCTCGGGAACGACTACGTCGACCCGAAAAGTGATAAAGCGCAATGTGACATTTGCCAACGACGTGAAGTTCATTTCTTCGTGTCCTAGAAGATCGAAGAAAGACAAAGAGCGGAAGGTGAAGTACGTCGACATGGAAGCGTTTATCAATGATGAGGATCGCGCCGTGAGCTTGGAATTCGCCAAGCACAAAGCGAGATTGAGGGCACAGATCATGAGAGACATGGTTGACGACGATGATGATCAATGCGGAGATCGAGTTTCATTCGTACGAATCCCAGGAACGTCTCGAGTGGAAGAAGTTTCGTTCTACGACGGTGAAGATTCCATCGTTGAGCGCGAACTCGATGCTGCACACAGCAAACGGATCATCAATCAGGGCTTATTCAAATGCATGGTTCAACCAGTCATCCTCAAGAAGAAGATCAAGTTTCTCATGGACACTGGGTGTGGTCATGACCTCATATCTCAGAAGAAGATCGAGAAGCACAGTCTCGAGACACTCGTGACTCCAGAGCCCATATCATTTCAGACAGCCAATGGAATCACCGATACCGATCTCGTGTCGAATTTCCAGACTGAGTCGTTCGAGGAACCGATCAACGCTTATGTGTTGGACGACACACCGTCGGTGCTTTCCATAGGCAAGAGATGTATGAACTTCAACTACGGGTTTGTGTGGCCTCCCGGAAGGGAACCATTCATGATCAACCCGCAGGGCAAGAGAATATCTCTGTTCGTGAACGGTGACATCCCGTACGTTCGTGCCGGGAGTTCCAAGTCATTGGTTCATGATGATCCGGAGGCCAAGGCTATCACCGAAATCTTCAAGGGTGCGTTGACAGCGGGCAATGTTGACGTCAGCGTCGCAGCTGCCGCTGAAGCTGCACCGGGCGAGATTGAAGCAGAAGAAGAAGGTGATGATCACGAACGACCTCCTGATCCTGAACCCCAAGAACCTCCTATAGAAGAAGTACCAGAGTCCGAGGCCGGACGCCCTCCGGACGACGACGAAGGAAAAGGAGTGGGTGAAATTCCATTGGATGGTGACGATGAGGTGATCATTGATGTGGAAGGCGACGGTGCGCCGAGCCGCAAGGCCAGAGTCGGAACACTGAAAGCCGAAGCTAAGACATTGGCACATCTGTGTACTCATCGCTACCGCAATCCATATTGCGAATCGTGCATACGCGCGAAGATGAAGCACTTGCGAACACAACGAGGTGCATTTCAACGTGTGATCAAACACTGGGGAGATCTTGTGACGTTCGACTTCCTTGACATGCGCAAGGCCGCCGAAGCAGGCATCGGACTCGATGACGGAGCACGTGAAGTTCTAGTCATCAGGGACATCGCCACCAAAATGATCGCAGCGATTCCCACGGCTTCAAGGAGCACTGACGAAGTCGTCATGGCCATCAGACGCCTTATGGGAAGACGCAAGATTCATATGGCGTATAGTGATGAAGCACCAGAGTTCGATTCGGCTATGGCGCAGTTGAAGATCGTGATAGATCATTCTCTTCCAGGGAAACCCAGTAACAATTCACTCGCTGAACGATCAAATCAAGAAGTGATCAACACAGTCGCAGCATCCATGCTACACGCCGGATTGCCCGCTCAATACTGGTCCTTTGCGCTTAATTGCGTGATGCAGAACCTCAACGTTGAAGACGTGGAGGGCGATGGTGATTCAGCATGGAAGCGAATGACTGGAAAGGACTTCGAGGGAAAAGCCATACCCTTTGGTGCCAAAGTCTTCTTCAAGCCGACGGACACAAGGCCGAAGACATATGGCAACAAATTCGATCCAAAGGGGATTCCAGGCATTTTTGCCGGATACATCATCACTGCTGGTCAAGGGTGGTCCAAGAAGTATCGCGTTTGGGATATGAAGGAATTTGCCAACGCGAACTTGTCGATGGACGCATCTGTTCCCAGGAAGTTGATGAGACCGTACGAGACAGAAGTTATCTACTTCCCAGAGGAGATAACGTTTCCCCTGAAAGCCGAGTACGAAAGGATGAATTCAACCATTGAGGGACTCAGGGACAACGTTGACCTCGCTGGCAAGGAGATAAAAGACGTCGATGACGGTGATGACGGTCCGCCCGGAGGAAATGGTGGCGACGGGGATGACGATGATCCAAATGGACTTCTTCCTCCACCGGATCCCGGAGAAGATCCTGACTTACAGGACATAGATCCATCTGACATTGAGACGGAGCCGCTCGGCGAAGTCTTCAAGTCAGCAGAACATGAAGCTATTGATGCCATAGGAGACAAAAGACTCGAAGAACTAGACGAAGAGCTGGGTCTACGTGCAGCACCGCCTCCTTCTGAACCAAAGGTCACTGGGAAAGATCGACGATCGCCCCGCGAAGTCGGTCCAACCGGTAGACTCATCCCCGAAGGAGACATCGAAGAACCTGGAGAGATTATCAAGATCTTGAAAGAAAAGAAGTTGGCTCCCGAGGAGATTGAACATTGGAGTACGGGGAAGAAAGGGGACGGCATTGTATATCTCACTGATGACGGTGAAGCCTGCAAGATCGACAAAAGGGGAGTTCCGTATAAGATCCGAAGTGACGGTCGACGAACTCTTCCTACACGGCGACCTATCCATTCTTATTCTCCGGAAGCATGGAAGAAGATGAGCGAAACGGAGAAGAAGGCAGCATACAAGAAAGAAAAGCGAGACAAAGCTCGAGTTGCCAAGAAAGACCGGAAGAAGGCTGTGATAGGAAAGAAGATAGTCACCAAGATTTTAGACAACATGATCTTTCCCAAGATTGTCCCATGTGAAGAAATTGATCTGCAACTCAACGTATCCGTTGATGACGACGATGGTTGGTCATGGGCACAGTCCTATGTGGATCAATATACACAGGAACAATTCTTGGCAGATGTCGTGCCGGCCGTTCCGGCGCATATGGTCATGGATGATAACTGGATTCCTTCTATGCCGTGTACGACTTCTCACAGAAACGTACATCGGGAAAAGAATCATGCAGGAGGATCGTGCTTCAATGCCATGGTCACTCGACCCGTCACACGCAAGGAGATGATCAACAATCCCAAGGCCATGGAAGCTTTCATGAAAGAATGGAAGGGATTGTGGGACCAAGAGGTGTTTGACTTCTCAACTACGCGTGAATATGACGACGTCGTCGCTGAGGCAAAGAAGAAAGGTGAGAAAGTACACATGGCGCGAGTACATGGACTGATATACGAGAAGAACTATCAGCTCAAAGAGGACGATCCTGCCAGGAAATTCAAGGGGCGAGGTGTACTACTCGGTGATCAGGTCAAAGACCAGAATATGGAAGCCGCATTGTTTCAGGATTTGGGGAATTCCCCGGCTACGTTTGACGCTTCACGATGGGCAGATTACTACGGATGCCTTCCTGGCAACGATGTTCAGATGGCGGATGCTATCCAAGCATACATTCAAGCGAGACTATCGGGCACTCCATGTTGGGTTGAACTGCCTGATGAAGCCTGGCATCCATCTGCGAAACGGCACAAATTCCGTAGGCCGGTATGTCGCCTGATCAAAGCTCTATATGGACATCCTGACGCAGGAACCATGTGGGAACAACATTGCCACACCGCGGTACAGAAAGTAGGATTCAAGCCGATTGGTGATGAATGGCCATCATTGTATTTCCACCCGCAAATGAAGCTCTTACTTGTCATCTACGTGGATGATCTCAAGATGGCAGGACCCAAAGAGAATCTACCCAAGGGTTGGGACATGCTGCGCCAAGAACTTCGATTGGAAGAAGAAACGCCGCTGGGTTTGTATCTGGGTTGTCGCATCTCCAAGGGCGAGGCAACGTTGCATGACAAAACGAAGGTGCAGACCGTTACCTACGACATGGAGACGTACCTGGACATGACAGTCAAGAAGTACTGCGACGTGACTGGGTTCGATCCGACAAAATTCAAGACGGTACCATCGCCGAGTCCGGCTGAGGAGACTAAGAATCACCCAGCTCGCGCTCCGGCACAGTCAGGTAAAAGCCATCGATGCACGTGGTGTGGACACACCATGCCTGTTGATAAGGATGGTCGGCTCGTTCCGCCTCCACCTATTCCCAAGGCGCCCGAGGAAGAGGAAATCAACGAGGCTAATCGCGGCGCACTTGCTCCGCAGGCAGCCAGCATTCTCATGAAATTGCTTTATGCCGCGCGCATTTGCCGCTTTGATCTTCTGCGTAGTATCAACAATCTTGCACGCAAGATCACGAAATGGACCAAGAAGGAGGATGCTCTTCTTCATCATCTCATGGCCTATGTGCACCAGTCCAAACATCACATGATGATCGGATGGGTCGGGAACTCCTTGGAGGACTCGTCCATCGGGCTGTTTGCAGATGCGGACTATGCAGGTTGTGGAGAAAATTTGAAATCTACCTCCGGTGCTCACTTGCACATTCAAGGTTCTCACACACGATTTCCCTTGGCGGGACTTAGCAAAAGGCAGGGATGCTTGAGTCATTCCACACCTGAGGCCGAGATTGTCGCGGCCGACTTTGCCATGTCACGTCTTGGATTGCCTGCTATCACGTTGTGGCAGCAGCTTGGGGGGCAAGACCCCAACTTCGTCTTCTACGACGACAACCAGACCATGATCGGGGTGATTCGCACGGGCAAGAATCCGACTATGCGTCACTTGGAACGTACCCACGGTATCTGCATTGGATGGATGCATTCTATCTTTCAGGAAGGTTACGTTTCTCTTGCCTATGAGGTCACTGCCAAGATGTCAGCGGACATACACACCAAGTCGTTCAAGGATTCCGTGTCCTGGACACATGCGTGTCAGCTCATCAACATCTTTCCGCCGGATCTCATCGGCTCCCAAGAGATTATGGATCTGATGCGGCCTACTCATACCCAAAGCACGGATGAGAAGGGTCAGCAGCACTACTCGTTCAAGAGCGAGGTGCCTTGTTTTCCTTACACGCAGACGCCGATCCTCCCTCAGGTGTTGTATCGCGCTGGATTGTCGAGTAAGGAAGGCTTGCAAGAACATGACAGTGTGGACCCCATCCTGGTTGTCAAGTTCCCGCGCATGTTGCGGGGGCCGCCTTCTGCGTTGCCGCCTGGTCGTTACCTTCGGTCGACTTGGATTCTTCGTGAAGGGCAGTGGCACCAGATGGAGGATCGTGCTGCTATCCTTGACACACCGGGCAAGTTCGACCGCTACGTGGAACGTGCTGTGTTTCAGTACCATCCCGTGCGGGGGCATTTGCGCCCCGCTGCCATTGCGGACGTCCTTGCGCCGCCGTTTTTGCCTATTCCTGAACCGCCTCTAGGCCAGTCTTATGTGCGCGCCCTGCCCGCCAAATGGCGAGCGGTGGTTGTCACACTGGCGCGTGCCATCCATGGGGGGTACCAGGGCTTTACATTGCACCAGGGATTTTGTTTCAACGGCCAGTCCAAAAGTCAAGCCTCGCAATTTGGTTATGACCAATGGTCGTCGGTGTACGAAGATGTATGGCATGATGCGGCGGAACAGAAAAGGGAATATCAAGGATATGATGGAGCAATTGTGCCTCACGTGGTCAATTTCGCCGAAAACAAGCCCAAGGAGGGTCTGGTGATCCAATTCCTCGACCACGATGGAAGGTTGGTCCATGCTTACAAGAATCCTTACAGCCGGTGGAAGTACCGTATCACTATCAAAGATGCTCCAAAGGCAGTGACGGTATGGACATTGATAGGAGTCGATGAGGAGAACTGGTGGAACGAGTATGCTCCAGGCAAGGATTGCATCGCCCAGCATGCTCCCGATTCTCACTACGACCCTGGGCTGCAAGTAAATGTTCTGAGTATGGGGCGAGAAGTTGACGACGCCATGTGCGCCTACATCTTTGATGTGGTGGAAGCAAGGAAAGACAACCCTAACTCCGTAATCTTCATTGGTGCAGGGGTGTTGGGCAAGAATTCGTGGCTGAGTCGGAAAATCGCTGACAACCCTGAAAGGGCCAAATTGCGGACAGACTACCCATGGGGGGAGGTCGTCCAAAGAATTGCGCGCAGAGCGGCATCATGGGGGTTCCAAATCATCATCGAAGTGCCTCCTCGAGTACCAGTCCAGGAAACCAAGCAGTACAAGGGACTACAGGAAGATGCCATGTGGAAGAGCATCAAGATCCAAGGATGCACTCACGGGCAACGTTATACCTTTCGGGATCCTGTGTCTCCCGGAACCGCCGTTGAGCTCGGCTACTGCAAGGATGAATGGGAGTACATTGCCGCAAACGTCGCGTTGCATCCTAAGTCGTCTGATGTGTGCTCGTCCAAACATTTGCACATGACTGATTCGGATGCTAAGGATCGATCTGATAAATGCGAGTTGACTAGCCAAATCTCCAGAAGATTGCTTAAAGCCTTGAAATTTCAGGCAACTGGCGATGGGAGATTGGTAGCCATGCCGTCGAAGGCTGGTGGACGAAAGCCAGACCGCATGATTGTTGACCTCTGTGGCTTGGGTAATGGCTACGCCGTGCCTAAGTCCACTAAGGGTTGCTCTCGCATAACTTGCAAGGAGCTGATCAGCTCCAAAGCCGATGAGGACAACCTTATCGGTATGATGAAGGATGCGTGCCGGAACGACCTGCGCACACCTGTGCTATTCGTGGCATCGCTTTTGCGATCAGGTGCTGGTCCTGGAAGTAGTGAAGGGGCTTGCGTGGGGGGTGAGAAACGTTCTGGTGGGAAGTACAAGGTTTTCAGAAGTGTCTTGAAATCTCTCAAACGCCTGCTGAAGAAGTGTGCGGAATTTTCCGACGTCTATTTTTCGCTTGACATGCCTTCTTCATGCTCATGTTGGTCTTGGCCAGAGTTGCATGCTCTTGTTTCAAGTGGCAAGGTGACGAAGGTTAAGGTTGATGATCATGTTGGTGCTGATGGCGATGGTGGTGGACGCAGGATCATGTTCTCTAACATGCCTGAAGCGGATCGTTTGATGGTGAGACCGGATGATTGCTTGGACCATGATTCGAAGAACAGTTTGTCGCAGTGCATTGATGTCTCATGGCGGTCAATTGCGAGGAATGTTCGCAGCCTTGTTCGAGCTCATGTCAGTGTCAGTCATGTTGCACATGAATCTGAGGACATTGCATGGCAGCAACATCAGTGTGTAGACGCTGATGAAGGGGCTATTAGACAGCCCCAACTAAGGAACAACTAAGGTCTGACCAGACGGATCGGGGAAGGGTGCCTCTTACGGAGAACCCGGAACCGTGAAGTCGAGTAGGGTGTAGGGACTTCCCTCCTACGGAGGAAGGACCGAAACCCGAGCCATGGCTGAAAGCTACAATGCCTACGAGCTGGCCTTCGAAGGAGTGGACCACGAAGAAGTTTTCCCGTCTGGTGGGATGATGCGGACGTTTCTGAAGTTCCACAAGTTCCTGGAGATGTATTCTGGGGATTCGTCGCAGAGCGTTTCGCTCCCGCCGAAGATTACGAAAGACAAAGTGGTCGACTGCTCTACCAAACGCGCCACGTTGAGCATATGGGAAGCAGAATTCCAACAGATGGGGGCACCAAGTCCGCTTATGCAAGATGATGGCCTATTTCCGCCCAATCTTCAACGGCATCCTAGCTGGGTGTACTCAACGGGGAGGGTGGCGATGCCTACGGCAAGCAACCTCGAACCGGAAGGAATCGTACATCCTGAGCATGGAAGAACGCCGGGACAATCGCAAGGATCCGCTACTGAGCCTCGAGCCACCCCTAGCCACGGACCAAAGAGGGCGAGGACGGACGAGGCAACGGCATCGGCGTCATCATCTTCTGCGGCACCTCCTCCACAACCATCGACTTCGCAACCGGAAGAAGAACCATCGCAACCGACATGGGAGGAAGCTCCAATCCCCGCTGGCGCTCAGGAAAGTTGGTACCATTATGTCAACATCGATGAAAAGGGCTGTCGCTCGAGCTTGCTGGCGACGACCCGTGATCAAGACGAGTACCCACCTACCATTGATGAGACGCCAAAGTTCGTGGCCAACCACGACGTGGGGACCACACCGATTCAGCATTACGTCAGAAGACTGGTGACCTACTTGGCAAGGATTCGTTCCGTCTCTCAAAGTGACGACAAGGGTCTCAACCTGAAGGTCTACGTGAAGCTGAGCACGAAGATGTGGTTACGGATGTATTCGCGGCTGTACCATGCATTGGCATTGGTGTCGTGCGTGCATCTTCCTTCTCCTCCAATGCTTACCTCGGCAGTGATGATCGAGGCAGACAGCGATCTTGTCGACAACGATGAAATTCCGGCAGAAGCAAGGATCAACACCATGAACACGCTGAACGGATTTCGCAATAGTTTGGGTATGGGTGGCAAGCCTGATGCCGCGACTATGCGCTCTCAATGCACAATCCTTGTCCAAGACTTTGATATGGTCGCAAGGACCAGAGGATCATCGCATACAGTGAGAGAAAATCTCGTCATGCATGGATGGAGTGAGATCTACATTGTGAGCCCGTCGATCACCGCAGGTGCCAACTACAACTTCCAAGTCACAAAGGGATCGTTGGAGTCTGTGAATGAGACATTGGATGGCTTGACTGAAGAGCAGCTTGCAACCGTCACGTTGCATTACCATCTGTCTCTCCAGGCGATCCTCATCGAGAACATATCATTTCCGATGAGTGAGGTCGGAGACGGAGCAGCGATTCGTGCTGACTTGCAGCGACAGCTCAAGGTCACGTACGTTGACCCTATCATTGCGGCAGGGAAGCGTACCACGCGCCCTCCAATTGTCAACATCAATCATGACTTACGGTTCGTAGGAGCAGCCAGCAATTACCTTCGACAGAAAGCTTCTATGTTCAACGGCTTCCACGCGCTGGGAATGTATATTGAACTGGAGTTGCGGGCCCGAGCATGCGTGGTGATTCATGGATCTTCGTTTTGGTCAAGAATGTATAGCCAGGCGAAACATGCGTCGTCAGGCGTGCATACACTGTCAGTCGAAAAGGTGCCACCACCGGACAATCGGGTCAGGTTCAAATTGGGCCTCGCTATCTACGAGAAGCAGCTGTTCTGCGAGAAGATGGTATCCACGTGCTTTGTTGAGGCATCGAAAGTTCGCTCATGGGACGAAACAGTCCGAACCGACTCAGTCGCTCACCCGTCGCTTGTCGAGATTTGGGAGGACAAGAGTGAAGTCAAGACGTCCACCAAGATTTCGCAGACATGGTTTACGGGGGAACAGCAGCAACAGATCAGGTCGGGTGCCCAGGGTGACACGGTCGCTGAATCGTCCACAGTCACCTGGCAGGATTTTGACATCGCCATGACCGTTCCCGAAGCCTACTACGACAACAGGCACTACTGGTTCAGGATCGACACCTATGCGACCCTGAACACTGGTTATGTCAAAGGGAGAACGTTCTATTGCTCTGGATGTGAAGCAATGAAGTTGGCTGAGTGCTACGCACAAGCCTTCTTCAAGCCGACCGGAAACGGGTATCCTGGACACTGCATTGGGTGCGCGCATACTTCAGCCTTGAAGATGCAGCATCAAATCAGCTCCTTCAATGACTTGATCACGTCCCAGAAGTACACCTTGGCTTGCGCAAAGCACCTTTATGACCTGAGGCTTCAATTCGTGGATCCTCGCGTGGACATCAAGGAGTTCCTCAAAGTTTGTGCAGAGATGGTCTATGAAGACATCGGCAAGACGGTTTCTCACTACGGTGGTCTCCGAATCACAGCCAGTCAGGCCATCGAGTACGCGGCATGGGGAAAGGCCAAACAGTTGGCGTGGGACAGAGGGTACGACTCCGAAGGCAAGACATGCTACATCTGCTACTACGATGCCGGGAACTGCGCTTATGCTGGTTTCATGAGGATGCTTTTGACTCCGGAAGAGCGCCAAGAATGCTACAGAGGGTCAGTCTTGCCCAAGGAAGAGCTCCTGGGTGACACAGTGGAGCTGGCGCTCGGGCTTCTTACAATTGCAATGAGACACCCAAGTCATTTTATGAATTGGGGTGGCCTTGAGGGAGCAAATGCGTGCGCGAGAGGAATCGAAAGGTCATTCTTCCGCTACGCGTCGGCCGAAGCCATCGAGCTGATCACGGTTGACTCCCCGCGCAAAAGGACACCGCCCAAGAAGAATGAAGCAGTCGCTGAGATCGTCAACAACATGTCCGCTGACCTCGTGATTGATTTCACAGTGATCGTCGATGGTGATATCTACCCTGTAGAGATTGCGAGAACCGACGAGACACAGGCCGCTGACAACGTCACGGACGATCCAGGGTTCTCAGTTGCTCCACCAATACCTGCACAGGATGTGGATGTGGATGCGCAACCCGAAGAAGAGCAAGGTGCAGAAGGCCCTGATCCCAGGCATGCAATTCGTGAAGGATTTGTCACGCAGCTTCAGGACTATGTTGGCGTACTCGCTCAGGGCGAAATGTCAGTCGGAAGCGACCGCATCACGTTCTGTGTCGCTTGTGGCAGTGATCTACACACTCTGTCCAATTGCACAGAAAATGCTGCAACCCGGGATCTGGTACTTCGAGGCGTCCAGATTATCAAGGAAAGTCTTCTTCGATATCCACGTCGAGTACCTACACAAGAGGCTGAGCCAATGGACGTTGACACCACAGATCATGTGAGTGTTGCATCCTCGGACCGACGACCCAAGGCCAAAGCCCGACCGCGACGCGGAGGCGAAGCCGTACGGGGTGATGTGGTCTTGATCCGTTATGAGAACAAACACAATCTCTGCACGGATGTGGAGAACCGTCGGGGCCTAAATGATGCTTGTGGCGTACCACTGCAGGAATCGGGACCAGAGAATAGCCAGCGAGTGGTGGACATCATTGAGCAGCTTTCGGACCATCGCGACCGACGCCTACCTCAACGAGGAGACCGTCCTAGCTTTGCTTACGATGAAAACACTCATAGCTACACCAATGCAGGCTATGAATCCATCGGCGGCGGAAGGCCAATCCGGTGCGGGATTCTCGACCTGATCCCAACCAAGGGTGCAAGCTTCATCAACAATCGGTGGGACATCGTGAACGAAGTTGTCCTTCGCAACATCACCCGTCAGCGCAGGTTGAACGCGGATTGGGCGCTATCATGCATCCAGTCTGACTTGCGCCACAGAATCGCCAGGCGCCCAGGCTCGGAATGGCTTGACAACAGGTGCCAGGTGGCATTCAACAGTGTCATCAAATGTGATGAAGGAGGATGGGTGATGATCGAAGACTTGGTGAGGCATGAGCCACTATGGACCCATGAAAGCAGACGCATCACCGAAGGGGTCTCAAGGACCGATGATCAACAGAAGAAGAGAGTGTACAATGAAAGACTTCAGCTATTGTTCCAAGGGAACATGATTGCAGCCACGAAACGCAACAAGGCCAAGATTCGGTTGCAGTTCCTGGGTGTGAGAGTGAAGGACCCCGGCACGGAAGTTCTTGGATCAGCAGGTTCGAACAGGTTGGTATCGGTTCAGGACCAGATCACGGAGATCCAGAACAACGATCATTGCCGGCATGGCCAGAGGTACCTGAACATATGCAACGGCTGGGTGAAGCCATGGGCAGTTCGGGCTACGAGTGGTCACTCTGCGCACTCAGATCCCCAGAACAATTTGCTTCAGTTGGACAAGAACAGGTTCGCAATATCTCCATCTATGACCCTCTTGCAACGTCTTGGAGGTGCGTTCCACGCTACGGCATGCCGCAACTTGGATTCCATTGTCACGCAAGGCATCATGCCTGGTTCGGAGGACCCCGACGGGGACTTCGACCATAGGCGCCAATTCCGAGGCAACCAAGGTGGCAGACTCCACAGCTATTGGGGGGTGTTTGCGCCGTTCGATCACCGGAACGCAACGACCAAGATGCGAGTACATGGACGAGACGCCAAGCACATGCCATTGGCGGTCCTTCATGTCCCATCGCAAGATCTTGCACGAGAGGATGGACGTATCACAGACAGCGGCATCATGATCGTTGGCCGAACGATACCTTTCCATTTCGTCAAGGAGGTATGGTTTTGCGTCCCTGATCCTCGAGATACACACTCTTTCGCTCTGGTGGAAAAGATCTACGATGAAAGGTTGGAGAAAGAGCTGGTGTTGGACTACAATGCATCACCGTTGCTTCCTGAGTTCGAGAGATACCGAACGCCAAGCAAGATCATGGAATTGCTTTGCGAGATGCCTCCTGGACCCCACGACACAAGCAAGGAGCAGATCATTCGAGACCTCACGACTGTCCTGGAGTCCCACAGGGAGAACACGGTTCGGCATCACTACATGGACAAAGGAATCAAGTTTGTCATCAAGAATTGGCGACCCGAAGACCTACGCAGAGACGAGGATGGACGGAGAATGAGGGTATGCCCGGCATGCTACAACATCGTTCCAGCATGTTTCTCCCGATGCACGTCTTGCTGGTCACAGTTCATTTCGAGCGGATATTACCAAGGTTCTCCACAACGGGAGACTCCTACGGAGATCCCCAGTGACTTCATTGCTCAGACAATGGAAGCCGCAGCAGCCGCAGTGCCTGAGGCGCCCGAAGAGGAGCAGGAAGCCATGGAGGTAGAAACCGTTGCGGAACCTGAAGAAATCCCAGAACCATCTGTCATCGCGGAAGACGATCCAGAACAGGAACCTGATGAAGAAATGGACATAGAGCCTGGAGAGGACTTTGATGACGCAGTTCCAGAAGCAATCGCACAGGAACGTCGTCCCGTCTTCGTTACCGGCCAGTCTTTGAACATCGATCCTGAGCTACAACTTGCACGTACCGCCATGCAGCCATCTTACTATTCTGGAAAGCGAAATGCCCATTGCATTGACGCGAACATGACCGCTCTTTCGTACATGGCATACGTGGTATGCAGATCCATCTACAAGGCTTGGTCAGGATTCGCAAAGTGGGCGACTATGCCGTTGTTTCAGATGAGGGAAAGTTTCGCACTTGGCCAACGCTATGATGTGCTTGGAAAGTGGGGATCTTTGGCGGCAGTGGATAGGGAAACGGGTGTGAGCAAGGATGTGACTGATGAGGAGATCATTCGCTTTGCCAAGGAACCTGAGAACCTCAAACAGTATGATCCCAACGGGACTTACACCTTGAAGCGCTTCCGGACGAACCAGATGCTTTCTTTACTTACACGGGGAGCCAACATGATGGGAATTGGCAGGGACAACTTCAACCCTACTACTTACTTGAAGAGCGAAAGGGATGAAGATGTGAAGGCTATGCACTTTTGTTGCCTGAACGTCCTGTGCGAGGTGATTCCAATGGTGACGGGACACCAACAATTCTCAGTGCTACGACCAACGCCAACTGGACCAGTGGACTTCTTGTACATCGACCCCGTCGGTATTCTGCTGACTCATTCTGATCAGTCAGTCCAGACCATCGGCTTGCTGGTGGACCACAGTGTGCAAATGCCTGCGCATTTCATGGACAGATTGAACAGATCCAAGGCTGAGAGACAGCAAAACCCGACGACCAAGCGTACGGAAGCCCTACACCACATTTCGGCCGCTGACTATCTTCCTCCAGGTGGTACATCCATCCTGGACACGCCTGTCACTACGGAGGAACGTGAAAGCGCTTCTTCATCCAAGGGACCTTCAAAAGGGCGTGGAAGAACCGGAGGCGAGCAACATGGTGGCTGGAACACCAATTCCTACCACGACTACATCGCCGCCAAAGGCCGAAACAAAGGCAAGGACAAAGGAAAGCAGAGGAACCAGTATCCAGAGGAGAACCTCCGGCCCTGGGAACGCGATCCTACGTCAACGCGAAGATGGTGGCGAGACAACGCCTGATCTTCCTCGCCTATCAGTTCGTGACCTCTGAGCTTCGCCCATGGAATGCCATCGCGAATGCTTCTTTCTTCGGTGACGCCTGATTCGTTTGCCATTTCAGGGGATCGTTACTGACGTAGATGAGTGTCACAACGTTTCTAATTGGGATGCAAAGCTCTGATTTTCAATGTCAACGTTGCGGCGGAACATTTTCTGTTGTCCTATCGTGCCATCTTCCGGGTGAGCAGCGTCGGAGACGCAACTCATGGGGGGTGCGAACGGACTGCGATGCCTTGTCAAGTTCTAAGGTGTCACTATAAGAGCTGTGAGCAAGACCGTGTAAAGTGCAAGAGAAGGGGGCACGCTACGCGTCCCTCGACTCTAGGGGGCATGCTACGCATCCCTCATCTTTACCTTTCTATGTGACCGCCAACGCAACGTTTGGCTCAAGTCAATGCCCATAGCTAAGTGCTATATGTGTCTTCTATCCTGAGCAATCAGAGCTATCCCGTTGCACAGACGAACCGCCGCCGGCAGTGAGTGCAAAAGGAACGGCCGCCGGTTCTGCCTGCATAGGATTGCACGTGTGGAAGTAAGAGGGAGAGACAGGGTCCAGTCTGTGGAGAGTGCTAGCCAGCCACACCTACATTCATTACAGCTCTGGTGGGGAGAGCAGCAACCAAGTCGAGATCAATCCCCCACGCATACAAAGACGCATATACATCTGCATATATATATATATATAGACATACACATACACATAATTCTGTACCTTTGCACCAGGCTTGAGCTGCAACGACTAGTCGACGCGCCGTCGACGGGGACTGCGAAGAAGAGCACTGCCGCGTTAATGCTCACTTTCCATGCTCCTTGATGGAGAAACCTCTAGCTGTTGCTGCGCGTGGAGTTTACAGGGTGAAGAAGCGAAGGCCTTAAGTTTCCTCGAGCTTTCTGGCACAGTGAGTGGCTACTTCGCGGTTGCGTGCAAGTTGGGGACCTTGCCGCTCCTGTCTGAGAAACATTCTACATTCTAGCAGCCCTGTTGCTTCTCTACTGGGTCACTATCCTATGTTTCCACGCGGACATGGCGAACTGCTAAGGATTTCAAGCTCGAAAACACATCCCTGATCCCCAAACCCCTAAACACCCTGCCACCCTAGACTGCCGAAGGCCCGAACACCTAAGCAAACAAACGGGTAGTGTGCCTGTAATCCCTGCAGCATGCTTTTTGAACCCTGCAGACCCCTTGAGGATTTTCGTCACTTTTCTATTGACAAACCCTAAACCCTAAACATCTAGACCCTGACCCCTAAACCCGATCTCCCAAGACAGGTTACTGCACCCACGGCCGCCCCTGTGGCGCTGTGCTCCGCCCTTTGCCACAGCGCCGGCCGAAAGGTCCTAGCAAAGCGAAGCGAAGGCGGGAGCTTCTGGCCTTGAAGTATAGTATAGGGGCCTTAATAATTACCTATACTATTTTGCAGGCGCCTTATTATCGTTATAGCATAATGCGTCCCAAAAGCCTAGTCTAATTATTAAGCTCCCTTTACTAGACGTAAATGACTGTATCTTGGTGTTGGGGAGGACTGTGTTTTTATGGTTTTACAGGGGTCATAAGGGGATATTATGACCAATATGACTGTATTCTGTCAGGATTTGGGTGACCAACATGTTTGTGAAAACCTCACACCTGCCCGAATAGCTTTTGTGCTGCTCTGGGTGCCGGCTTTCAGCTGTCATGTGTCCGACTTTATCAGCAGCAAGCCATCAGACCATCACCACCAAGCACCATCAACAGTATCATCATGTTCATTATCATTAGCATCACGGTCGTAATTCATTAGAATAGTGGGTGTATCACCTTGAGCAGTTGCTGCCTTCAGCCCCCGACATCGACTTCAGACACTGCGAGGCAAATGGGTGGCCTTCTTCCCAGGTGGGCCCGTTGCCAAAGTTGCAACCACAAGCAAAGCTCAAGGTAATGTAGGACTTTCGAAACCCTGGGCCCACAACCCCACATTATTAGGATTCATATTAGGAACCCTAGTAAAGGCCCAAGGTTTCTTAATCAGGTTCGTACATTACCTTGCACCAAGTCGTGAGGCTTCAGGGCTTTCGGGCTCGCGTTTTTTTTCAGTGTTACATAGGATTTGATCGGTGTTACAGGATTCTGCCCTCTCCCGGCAGCCAAAGGCCTTGCACCCAGGCAATCGAAACAATAACGGCCCCATTCTGATCCCCGGGGTTGCTTCTGTCCATGCCCTCCTCCCCTATCATGCAAGATTCGAAGTCTCGAGTGTAATTGCCTTGCTAGTTATTAAAACACCATTGCTTAAATAAGAGTTTACCTGGACCTCCTTTTGACCAGCTCCCGTCGTAATTTCTGCAAAGCTGAAGTGGAGATTATCAGCTGGTCGTCAGTCTTTGATTTGATCTTGGACATGATCTTGGATAGATGTCACCGGTGATGATCCCGATGGTGATGATGGTGGTCATGCTGGTGATATGGAGTCTTCAAGTTTTCGCCTAATGTGGCTTTAAATAGCATTTGCAGACACCTTAACTTGATTGCAGCGTTACTATGCCTGAGCACTAAAACCCCGAACCCTGGACCTTGGCCCCACTTCCCGACACCCGACATGCAACCAAAAAGCCCACGCCCGAAATCCTAATCCAAATTGTCAAGCCCAGGGGCCGGAAACCCAAATCCCTAAAGCCCAAACCCTGTAAACTGCAAGCCCTCGGCCCCAAATCCCCATTACATCCCCGAGAGAAATCTGTCTCGGATCCTTAGCAGGACCCTCATCGGACACTAAACCCTAAACCCTAAACCCTAAACATTGCAAGCCATGAAACTCCGGAGGCCTTGACGTCGATCCCTTGGCAAACGGCTTCCGTGTGGAGGCAGCCAATGCAGTGCCTGGGCCAAGTTCGCGTTCATAGGTCCTGCTACGGTGTTGCAGGGGTTCAACAGCCAGAAGTCCCTAGGTCCTGCAAAGGTCCCATGAAAGGTCTAAAGGGGTCCTATATGCTTTATGATTTGGCGACTTGGAGAAGGTACGTTAGAGTTCAGGTTTAGGTGCTTCGTGTGGAGAGTTCGGGCGTGGTACATGCAATAAGCCTGGTCCCGCTTCATGTGGTGGAGGGTTTTGCAACTTAGAGGCTTCGGTTTACATGATTTAGATATTCAGTTCCCTATATACGGTTGAAGCTAAACCTCCCAAGCAACTTCTCCGTAGCCCTTGAGGCAGGGTCCTGGGCACGCAGACACTCTGCTCAACTGAGGTTGGCTGGTCGACATGTGAAGAGGTTTTGCCATGGGCCGCTCGGTCAGCTCAGTACCCAGAGGCCTCAAAGTAGTTCCTTTTTGGGATTACCTTATAGGATTCTATATATGACCCCCAAAAAGGAACTGCTTTGGGGCCTCTGTGTAACCTAGTGTTCTCAGTATCAGCTAGTTACATTCGGCGCAACGGATGTCATCACGCCTTTCTGTCTTGTCATTCTTTTTCGTAGCCACTACAGTTTCTACTACTGGTACCGTGTGCACCAACCAGAACTGTGGGTTTCCTGTGCCCGGCACATTTAGCAGTAGGGGACTGCTTGTAGCTGTTGGTGCCCAGACCTGCAATGCCACAACAGCCAATGCTGCGCAGTACCTTTGAAGGTGGTTCCAGCCAAAATTAAACCCTAAACCCTGAAGCAAAAGCAGGACTCTCTAAGCGCCAAACCCTAAGCCCCCAGGCCGTATATAGACCTTAAAGAGTTTATGTAGGATTATTGTTACTGTATTCCTAAATTCCGCAAAAATGGCCCCTACTTCTACGAAGCTTTACAACCGTAGGGAGGGTTTAGCAGTAAGGCTTCAGGGCAGACCTCTGCGGCCCGAGGATGGACGATCGATTGAAAAGTCAGGCGGCGCAAGTGAGTGCAAGGTTTAGGGTTTAGGTTCTAGGGTGTAGCGTTTGAAACAACAACATCTACGCAAGTCAAGAGTTTGTGTTTCTCAGTTGAGCCGAAACTTCGAAAGCCGCATCAACAACCCCAAAACCCTGAAGCGCCTAAACTCAAACTAGCCTTAGTATACCTTGCCCCACGCCCCATTCATTTATTTAGGCCGCTATTGTACCCTTCAGTAGCTGCATGTGTGAATCCACTAGATAGGGCTGGATTCTGTTGACCCACAAGCTCAACCCGCGGAACAAAACAATAATATGAGGGGTTCAAACAGCAACTACTACTCCACCCCTCATAGTCACTAACATGATTATGGTATAGTTTACTCCGCAAAGGCCCTTACACTACAGCTTTTTTACCCCAAAGCCCGAGACCCGCAAACGTGAACTAAACCTAAGCCCTCTAGAACCCAAACCCTGAAGATCTAAAGCCTCAGCGAAAGGAACCTCTATGTATCACAAATCGCCCTGCTCTAGTTTGCATGGTTTCTGCACCGATTGCTTGAAGAAGTGCCCACTTCCTGAAGGGCCTATAGCTTAGGCGGCTAAGGTTTAGGTTGTAGCGGTGTCTATCAACTTTTTCGGGCTCAGGTTGAAGTTTTGAAACCCTGGTTGATTAATGTAACTGGAGACGAACTAAGAACTCGTACACGAACAAAGGCTTTGTTAACTGGGTTCCAGCCGTTCCAGCATGAGCCTGGTTTCAGTGAGCTTTGAGTCAACATGCATCCATCCTCAATTCTCATTCGGCTATTTTGGCGCAGCATTTGAGAGGGTTCAGGTTTGGAATTCGAGATATTGGATTCTGCTGCTGTTGGAGGGTTCGTAGATTTGGAGCCGTTCGGCCAGATCCTAAATTAAGCCTCAACTTTTTGGAGAGCCCTAAACCCTTAACCTCCTAAAACTGACGAAAATCTTTGTCATATTTGGGTAGCATTTTACATTTCTGTGGATACTTAAACCCAATAAGGACAATAGATTCTTACTACTGTTCCAACCATGAATGACCTTGACCTACCAAGCCCTACCTTTTTTGTAGGTTCTTAACATAAGCCCTAATGTCGGATTTCTAGGGACCCTACAAAAAAGTAAGTTCTGGTAGGTTTAGGTAGAAATCTTTGTCATATTTGGGTAGCATTTTACATTTCTATGGATACTTAAACCCAATAAGGACAATAGATTCTTACTACTGTCCCAACCATGAATGACCTTGACCTACCAAGCCCTACCTTTTTTGTAGGTTCTTAACATAAGCCCTAATGTCGGATTTCTAGGGACCCTACAAAAAAGTAAGTTCTGGTAGGTTTAGGTAGAAATCTTTGTCATATTTGGGTAGCATTTTACATTTCTATGGATACTTAAACCCAATAAGGACAATAGATTCTTACTACTGTCCCAACCATGAATGACCTTGACCTACCAAGCCCTACCTTTTTTGTAGGTTCTTAACATAAGCCCTAATGTCGGATTTCTAGGGACCCTACAAAAAAGTAAGTTCTGGTAGGTTTAGGTAGAAATCTTTGTCATATTTGGGTAGCATTTTACATTTCTATGGATACTTAAACCCAATAAGGAGATGTTTAATACGACCCCAACCATGACCTAGAAACCTTCACGGAGCTCCACTTTCCGCTGGCCCGGAGCGCAGGCCAAAGTTTGCCTGGCAACCTTTTTCCACCTCTCCAGGCGCTCAGGGATGAAGGGTTGCGGGGGGGGGGGGGGGGGTTGGGGGCTGTTTAGCGTTTAGGGGTTTAGGGTTTAGCGTTTAGGGGTTTCGGGGTTTAGGGGTTTAGTGGTTTAGGGTTGGGGGTTTAGGCTTTAAGGGTTCAGGGGTTTGAGGGTTTGGGGGAAGAAGGGCATATTAAGATTTAGGATTTGGGCTTTAGATTTGTGGGTTTAGGGTTCCGGGTTTCAGTTTACAGGCTATTCGTGGTAAGTGTTTAGAGGTTTCTTGCTGTGCCCCTATGCCATAATATAGCTTTTAAGGTTCATAGTCCGACCCTTATGGTGTAAGGCTTCATCCGATTTCGGTGGTACAGGGAAGCACAAGGTCGAAGAAGAAGAAGAAGAAAGAACATGTGAGAGTTTCCGAAAAAAGGGGACCCTAATCGCCCTAATCCAGTACCCTAAATAGTAGGATCCTTAGTAAAAGGATCCCCCAAATAAGGTACCCCCAAATTTCGGAAACCCGCATGTCCCAGAATCTCGATTATCCATAGAACATTGGGCTCCTAGCCCTGATCCATCCCCTGGCCTTGGCGTAGATCGTAGCAGACCCCTACTTTAGGTGCCTAAATACTTACCAAGACTATTTTGGGGGGGGTTCCTTATGATAGCTATAGTATGTGTGATAGTTATAGCATAATGGGCCCCGAAACCCTATTCTAATTATTAAGGCCCCTATATTACCAGTGATTGGGTCGAACAGCAGTGGCAGATGATGGTCGGGCATTGGTCGGGACTTCGCAGCTTCTCGGGTACGCAGTCTGACGGCTTTAGCATCTGTGCTTGAGGGTGTTGTGGTTTACGATGTTTGGGTTGGCGGTGTTTGGGTGTTTAGGGACTTGCGAAAAAGGACATGATCACAGGGGTTAGGGGTTGGGGGTTCGGGTTGGACGGTTAGGGTCATATCGAATTTGTAGGGGCCGTACAAAACAAGTCGGTTTTGGTAGGTTAAGGTGGGGCTTAGGGAACCAAAAGCTTCCAGGACCACGTGGCCCACTTTCTCCAAAGTTTCGGGACTGATGCGTGCCGGCAGTGGGCAGCTTGGGCAGCACCTGCTGTGGTGTTGTCACTCACTCTGAAGGGTTAACGGTCCAGGGCTGCAGGTCAAGGGTTGCAAGGTTTAGGGTTTAGCGCTGATTATCGGTTTGAAGCTAAAGTTTGAGGGTTGAAGAGTGGGAGTTTAGGGGTTCAGGTTTGAGGTTCATGGTTTGGGGCTGACAGTAATAGGAGCTCAGTTCTTCAGGGCTTAAGGGGTTTTGGGGCTTTAGTGTTTTGGAACTAGGATCCGGCATGCCGGCCCACAAGCCTGCACCTAGCGTTTAGGGTCTAGGGTTTTCTGGGAACGTCCTAACTCCTAAACTCTAAACTTTGAATGTTCCACCCCTATAACCCCAATCCCCAAACCCAAAGCCGAAACCGTGACCGCCCGAAGCACCCAAAGGGAGCGCTTTGAAGGGCCTCCTCTAGTCGAGGCTCTGCATCAACGCCGTCACTGAGTTCCCAAACCCAACACCCAGACAGCTCAAAACCCCTTATTTCAGGAATATACCTCAACAAATATACGGCCTTATCTAGAGAAAATGCGGTCCTTAAGTATGGAAGATGCTTCAAAGTCGCGGGGTCGTGAGAGTATAATTTGAGCTGCCTTCCTTAAGTAGGGGGTACTGGCCTCTCTGGCACTCTGAAGCCTAAACTAAATCCCAAGCCTCGAAGCTTGTCAAGCCTTGAATGTTGATCTTGCTTTCATAAAGATGCCTGGGTAATTAGGAATACTATTTCTTAGGGGGCTCCGTGTTCCAGTTTTAGTATAGCTAACATGTACCTCAAAACCGTATTCCAGTCATCAAGGCTCCTATGTTAAGCTTCTGGCTCTGCGGAGCTCGGATCGCATGACAGAAGCTTAACATCGGTTAGAGTTTAGGGTTTAGGTTTAAGGGTTTAGAGTTTAGGGTTAAGGGTTTAGGGATCTTGCTTTCAGGACGAATGGGAGCAATACTGGGCAGCGCGCAGCGCCGACCCCGAGGACTCCTTCGACTACTGTGCCCAAAAGAGACTATATACCATAGGGGCCTTAGCAATTACCTCTACTGTTTTGGGGGTTTCTTGTTATTGTACTTGTAAGTCGACCATAATGGGCCCCAGAACCCTATTCTAATTATTAAGGCCTTTACATGACCGGAAGTCAAACCTGCAAACCCACAAAGCACGTCCCTTCTCAGGGTCAAGCTTCATTGAGTGGATTTCGGAGCTGAGAGTTTGTGGGATTGGCAGCAAGAGATTCCACACGGGGGGACGGAGGTTATCATCACAGTGAAGAGTTCTGGTTGCATGCTGACATGATACAAGAATTGCCCAGGGCGACGACTTATAGTGATCAACGGATTGGATACTTTTGCCCTAAACCCTAAACCCTAAACCGTACATTTTTGGCGGCAGCGCCTACGCGCTTTGCACGACGATTTTCCCTTTACCATAACAGCATTGGTGGCGCATGGCGGTCGTAAAAAACCGTACATTCGAGCTTGGACTCAAGCTCGGCTTCGTGGTTTCCGGCGCATTTCCGGCAGTCTTTGCCGCTTGTTGCTCTTGCGTGCGTTTAGCATTCTCGGTTTGTGGATAGTTCTCTGAGCCCTCCCAGACCATACGCCCCAAACCCTGTTAGCCCGACAACTTGAACTGTGGACCCCCAAACATCGAGCAACCAATACAACACCCAAGGTTTTTTAATTTTGAAAAGCTGTGAAACCCCAAAACACCCCGTCAAACCCTAAACCATGCTGTAAACAAGTAGCTTTCATCCTCATGAGCCCCGGAAGGAAAGCACGAACCTCGTAACGGAGCAGCACCTGATAGTGCAGCTGACGCGCAGCTCGGATGGGATTACAGGTTTAGAATTCTGCTGCTTTGGGGGTTTTGGGGTGTAGAAATTGAGGCTATGATGTCAGAGTTCTAGCCTTTAGGACTAGAGTCGGGATGGGGTTTCGGATCTTAGCATGTCCTAGGGCTCCAAAGTTTTTAGGGGTTCTGGAAAGGCTTTAGAGTTGTGCTGTGAGGCTCACATATTTGGGTTTTATAGAGATGCTACAAGGGAGCTGTCGCGCTCTTAAGTCTTAGTCCGTTTAACAGAGAGGGCTTAATTGTATCAAAGTACGCCTATAGGTTTAAAAAAGCCTAAAACCCGGCTGTTTTTTTAACCTATGGTTATCTGAGTATTTCTGTAGGTACTCAGGCCCCTCGGGATAGCGTGACCCTAAACCCAAAACCCTAAATCCTCAACCCTGAACCAGGACCATCTCCTACCGGTCATACCGTTACTTACTACTGCACCTCAAGCCCACAGCCCCAGAGCAATATCCTCAACCCCAAGTCCCAACCCCAAGCCCCATACCCTGCAAGCCCTGCTATGGAAGCTGGAGTAATGGCTGAAACTGCTCTCCCGGTTCCTAAATTTAACTACAGTATACAGCTTATAGTCTTCATCCAAAGCCTAGTCGAACTGTTGTGGCCGTTTATATCAATCAAGCCGTCGAGGAGTTGAAGTCTCACGGCCCTCAGGCCTCCAAATCATGAACTACTATAGTACACGATGATGTACTTTCGTGTGTAATATTTCAAACTCTATTGAAGTATAGCGGCTGCAGGCGCAGCACTGGCGCAGGCCGTGCGGCTCAAGGAGAATCCCCAAAGGTTGAAGGTTTAGGCTCGGGGTTTAGGGGTGTCAAGGTTTGGAGTTGATGGTTTAGGGTTCAGGGCGCATTCCAGGTTTAGACTCTAGACTGTGGGGTATTGTAGACGTCCTTATATCTCAGTACCCTTACAGATCCCTTACAGTAACCCTTATAGACCCCTTTAAAGGGGCCCTATACCTCCTAAACCCTAAACTCTCTCTCTCTCTCTCTCTCTCTCTCTCTCTCTCTCTCTCTCTCTCTTTTTGCACCAGTCCCGACGTTGCGCAGGAGAAGGCCGATGTCGCTTGGGCTACACGCTGCGAGGCTCCGACCTGCGGCGAAGGGTCCACCGTTCAATCTTTCAGTGTCTAATATAGAGGTTTAAATCATTGCCAATACTGGTTTCGGGGTTCCTTATTAATTATAACTACAGTGTAATGGGCCCCAAAACCTTATTCTAATTATTAAGGTCGCTACAGTAGGGCTTGGGGCTGGGAAAGTGTTCGTGAAGTCACTGAGTATTCACTATTATACAAAACCTTCGATCCCAAACATGCGTGTTTTTCATACGCATGCCTCAACGCAGTCCTTTGCTCATGCCTGCCTGACACTTCGTATGCGGTTCCGTTGGCTGAATTGCAAGGGCTCTTGCCGCGCGCCAACGAAAGTATACACATGCTAGAAAGGTACACGTATATGTACATGTAGCCAAATACAACCCAATGTAGTGCAATGTGACGTGATGCGTGGTGGTGTGGTGCAGAAAACAATGGGCCGTATAACTGCTACATTAGACATCGTCCGATCAGTACGCAGTAATTATTAATGAAACTGATTGTAGCATAGTGTAAAGTTATGCATAGTCATGCAGTGTATGTATGTATATTCATGTATGCAGGTCTATGTACGGATATCTTCCTCTCCCACATGTATGTACATGAATAGCACGCTCCAGCTGTTGAGACAGAATACGCACATTGTGTGTGCATCTGTTACAGTTGTACGTATGAATGTATGTATGTATGTAGGTAGGTATGTATGTAGGTATGTATGCATGTATGTGTATTTGGATTCATGTTTGTATGATTGTACATATGTAGTTATATACATGCAAATGCATACATATACATATACATAGCAAGGCCAAGAAAAACAAAAGGATTATGTAACACATGCATTACATGCAAATATGAGGCTTTAGTGTTCGCAGGATTTCCTCGCCTCGGAGCCCAGCACTGGCACGGCCGAAGCAGCCGCGCTGGGCATCCTCGCAACCTGGCTGCAACTTCTTGTTTGTTTCGGTCATAGAGTGTGAGTTTGGGTTTCTGATTTTGGGGGTAAAGTTTAGGCCTTTGGACATAGGCGCAAGGTTAGGATTCAGGGCTTTGGGGGCTTGAGGGAGGTTTGTCAGGTCCATGAAGTTCTGTTGGAGCGATCGGGAGAGGAGTGGGATGCCGTGCTGCACTCGGCTTCAGGCCAAACCTCGGCCTACTATAGGGGCCGAAGTAATTACCTATACTATTTTGGGGCTTCCTTATTATAATCATGGTATGATGGGCCCCAAAACCCTGTTCTAATTATGAAGGCCCCTATATTACAACTTCTTACTAAAGAGAGGCACCCATCTTGAGGAATCCGGGAGACGAAACCTTTTCAGACCGGAGCTTCCGCATGTAATTCCTTTCCAAAAGCCTTAGGGTCCATGTACTCATATGGGAGTTTCCGAAAATAGGGGTACCTGATTTAGGGGTCCTTATAATAAGGATAATACTATTTGGGGTACTATATTAGGGTCCCCTGTTTTCGGAAACTCCCATATAGTTTATACATTGGCCTTATTGTAGTTTGTAGTCCCTATGTAGGTACTTTGGGGCCCATGTATCTCTATATGGGTACATGGACCCTTAGGGAAAGGCACTCGTTTTAAGGAATGCGGGGCACGAGATCCACCAAAAAAAAGAAGTTTGACAGTTTTTGAGATGCGACCCTATACCGTAAGCCCACCCCATGGCAGTTAAATAAACCCTACATAATCCCTAAACCTTATACCCTAAACTCTAAAACCCCTATACCCTAGCCCCGCAGCCCCAAACCCCTGCACCCTAAATCCCGAAACCCCCTAAACCCCAAAACCCTATAGTACCCTTATAGTAACCCTTATAGATCCCTTAAAACCCTAAACCCTAAATCCCATAACCCTACACCCTAAATCCCTTAAAACCCTAAAGCCCTTTAGCATGCCCTGTCCAGGCTTTCCGCCTTCTGCTCGAAGGCCGCTTTGGCAACTTGGAGCCTTTTTTTCGGTAAAAGAAAGGTGGTTTAAATAGGGCTCCTTGAACGGATCTGTAAGGGCTACTCTAAGGATACTATAGGGTTTAGGGTTTGGGGTTCATGGTTTATATAAGGTCTGAGTGTTGGTTAAGGGCTTTGGGGGTTCATGGCTTACGATGTAGAGTTGTGGGTGTAGGGTTTCGGGCTTCGGGTGGGTAGGGTGTTTGGGTTCATGGCTTACATAGGGTCTGGAGTTTTGGGTGTTGGGTTCCGGGCTTGGGTGGTAATCTGCAATATGGGGGCCCTGATCCATCAAAACTGAAGAGTGTTCCGTCAAGGGTTTTTGGCAGGGTTCAATGCAAAATAGGTGCCTTGTTAAGTAGAATAGGGTTCCTTGGAGATGTTGCCTGTTTTTTAGTGGTGTTTAGACCAGGGGCCTTGAAAGTTTAGAATTTGGTACCAGTGGACAGCATGTTCTGCGATACTATTCGCATTTTTCCGAGCCCAATGGCAGGTGCCGAGCTTAAGGCAGTTTTGTGTGAGTTAGGTTTGCCGGCTGTAGAAGTTCGTGGTCTAGCTCTTGTACATATGTATATATATATGTATATATATATATGTATATGTATAATATATGCATACACATACAGACATATATATATATATAGAGAGAGAGATATTTGTATGTATGCGTATATATATATAGGTATATTTGTATGTATGTATACATATATATATATATACATCTTTTCTGATTTCTTTAAGTATGCCCGCACACGGAGGGTCTCATTTCTGTTGCAGGCTGCTTTTCAGCGGAGCAGCTACGGTCCGATGCGGAGTCGCTGGGTCCGCAGCGTCTGAGAACGTTGAAACTGGCGGTCTTCAGGGTTGGTTCTACCTAATCCCGCAAAAGTAGGTAGAATAATGGCTCAATATCTATAAAAGGCTATGATTCTACATACTTTTGGGATCCAGGTAGGGTTTAGTGGTATAGCCCCTTCAGCGTATAGGGCTTTGGCCATTTTGGGGCTTTTGGGGTTTAGTTTATCCTTTCAAGGGTCTAGGGTCTAGGGTAAAAATAGTCGTTAGGGTCTTGTGGTTCAGGCGTTTACAGGGTTGGGTGATTCGCAGTTTGGGTTTCGAGGCTTTGGGAGTAAAAATTTCGGACATAGAGAGCTTCGAGTTCGGCAATCGATGGTGAATCCGCAAGGTTGAGAAGTTTGGGGCTTCGCTGGTGAATCCGGTTTTGGAGTTCCTGTCAGGTCCAAGTGTACTGTTGGAGGTGGGCTTGTAAGCGTGTCGATTTGTGCTGTGTTTTGTTGTCTTCGCTTGTTTGTACCTGAAATGATTGTATCCGTACATTTTGGCTTCATACTTCAATAGTCTTATGACAAGAAGGGTTTGTTCACATTTGATGGGTCCAGCATCAGGGGCTTTGGAGTTTGGGTTAGTTACTGACGATGCACCCTTGTCTTCTGTTGAGAACCGCCGATATATCTAGTGTTTACAACTGTATGGTTTCAGCATGATCCCTAAGGAACGAGGTTTGTTCTTGAGGAATGCGAGTTGCTTACGCTGTGGGGGTTTGTGAATTGTGGCCTTCAGTGAACTTTATTGCATGCATGCTGTTTTGTTTCCCTGATCGAAGATACGTGGGATCATAATTCACGGTGTAGGGTTTACAGTCATTTACAGTTATAAGCTGTGACTGATTACCTTGTCGAACTTCGGAGTAGGTCAGGGCCAACCACCTTACACGCATTCATGTTAAGTAGCCGTGACCACTTGATCAAGATATAGAAGCCTTCTAAAGCCCCAGAAGACAAGGTCCATTTGGCAGGATGTGCTGCTGCTGGCGGAGGCTTCGGCGGAGGCGGGCAGTAGGGCTCCCGGTTTAGTCGAGAGATGTTGGTGGTGCGGCTTTCTCGGGGAGGTTTCATGGGGATTCGATACAGTTTGATTTGGACTACACTTGCTATGCGTTTGAATCGTTTTTAGCTAAGGCAAGCACGTCAAGGACGAGAGATCAGATGGTCATGCTCCCAAACAGAGCTCGCACAGAAACGTGCATAATGCTGAATGGTTCAATGACAAGGCTCTGGCATAAACTCTGAATTTGTTTTTGCCGTTGATATGCAAGCTTCCGGAACATCGTGACCCACAGGAGAGCAGCCGTGAATACTGGACTGGCAAGCACGACGAGTGGGCTTCTCAGTTTGAGGACGGGGACATACACGATATTCCCACGGTGTGGGCCAGGGAAAAACATGCATGATGAAGATGGGTCCCGTTTCTGTAGAGATGACCGCTTGGACACTGACGGCAATCGTGATCACCAAGATCATGATGATGATGATAATTTAATACTGCTGCGGCGGATGATCGTGAAGAACGGTGGCATTGAAGGTAGTGATGGTGACTTTGATGACCCCGTGGACAGTGATGTTGCGCATATGTTGAACTTAACTTATGTGACACTACCTTTCCGATCCGAGCACAGCCACAGCAATCCCGCGAGTGGTGATGATGTACTAGCGGTCGGAGCAGATTCGACTTGCAGAAAGAAGTACTTGCAAGGCTTTGCGAGGTCCTAAACTACGCCGCAAACCCTATTGTGCGTTGATGCCATTGTTCCGGTAGTGCATCACATGGCAGGAGTTGAAAGGTCATCTCTTCTGGACAGCAAGAAGCTACAGATGTCAACTGTTCTTCTGCCGAGTCTTGCGAATCGGCAAGAAGTTGGGGGTATGGTTTTGGGGTTAGCGTGAAGGGTTGGACCGCGAAGGGTTGGGGGAAAGGACTGTGGGAAAGAGTCTTGTCACGATCCAGACCTGTTGCTATCTGGTTGTCATACGAAGCACTGATATCATCATACTAGTCTTACTAGCGGTCAGTGTACGATCAGCACTACTACTAGTTTTTGTTGTCACACCTGTGTCTTCAGGAGCCTTGGATTGCTATCATTGTGTTTACTCTTTTTTGAAAGCGCATTGCTTTTCAGGAGCGCTTCTCAGCTTGCTGGCTGCCGAGCTGTTTCCAGGCGATGGGATCCGAAGTTGGTATACTGCACGTTGATGTTTTGATGGCTTCGTAAGGCTTCATGTTTTTGCGAAGGTGGTATAGTATATGGTATGAGGAGTACATGGCGGTGTTACCTAAGGCTGTTGTACGATATTTAGAAGGGCTGAATGCGGGTTTGTAGGGCCTTATGATGAGCGTGTGAGAAGTTTTTGGGTCTTCAGAAGCTTTTTGGTTTCTGAGTTTCTTGTGAATCTCGTTTGTTTGCAATTTCGCGCAGACTCTGGCATTGAGTTTTGTTTTGGTTTGCGCCGTTGTGCTTTGTCAAGATTCCGAGTCTGCAGCCTTCTGCTGTAGAGTTCGAGAGCAAATGAATTGTGTGAAACCCTTCGACCCTAAGCTTGAAACATTCCACTACTACTGGTGGGGTTACTTTGAAGAAAGCTTGTCTAAGGCTACTGCAAGGGGGGCGATTACAGTAAGGTCAGGCAATGTAAAGAAGCCCGATTGTCTGAATTTACGGAAGTCTGCAGAACAGCTTGAACAAGTCGCCTACATTCTACGCCATACGGTATTGAGGTAGTGTTGAGACTTCGTTAAACTTGGAGCAAAGCTCGATGTGGGTTAGTCTGCATTGCTCTCTCACCGACTTCGGCAGTCACTGCAACGATGTTTGATGTTACATGGCTGGACGTACCTCTTTTTACAAAGTGGTTGTGACATTCATGACATGGTCGACCCAGACTGCATGAGAGTATCCTCCTGGATGGCGCTTTCCCGACAGGCCGTCCGCATGCTTTCTGCGCTTGCCGGTCGTGGCGCCATGTCTGCGATTATGAAAGAGCGTAACTCCCGGAAACATGCAGAGTCAGAGCAGCGGTTTGGGGATCAGGTTTTCTCAACAGCTCGCATGTGCTCAGATGCCTGCCACTGTGCTTCGCTTGGACCCACAGCAACTCCAGGTAGCATGGACTCGCTTATCGGCCCCTCGACGCATTGGTGGCCTGCTGAGGGGCTTGAGTCGTAGACCTGTACACAAAGGGGTCGGCATCAAATTGTCAGAGCTTGTCATAAGGGCCCTGAGCAATGTACGCCTGGTTTCCTGACCCCCATACTTCGTGCAGTGTTCACATTGGCGCATATTCTGATACTAGTGGCATCTGCCTGAACCCAGCAAGCACAGTCTTGGCTAGCTTGAGGTAGGACATGGGCAACACAGGAGGTCGCATGCAAGCAGATATAGCGAAACACTGCAGATCATCTTATTTGTCGGGCCCTCAGAACCTTCCCAAGACCTAGGCGACAGCACCGGCAATCACCTGAACCCAAAACAAAAGGACAGGTACAAGAATTGTCATCATGATCATAGTAGCAGTTACGCCGTATCTTATACCATTCATCATTAACCGTAATACAAATAATCATACTAGTATAATTACGACATGCAAAGTCGGGCGAAGTCTTGAGCCTTGCGGAGTCTCAAAACGCTGGAAGGAGAACTGCAAAGCTCCATTCACCAGAACAGAGCAGTTCGAGGTTTACTATTAAACCTTTTTTTCGGCTGTTGTCACTATCATTGAAATTGACATTTCTTTAGGCTGGCTATTTGTGATTCTTTTTGCTACTGGTGGTAGAGACCACACTCCCTGTCAAACCCAGACACGTGAAGCCTTGACACTACACCCTAATGTGGGTCAGACGAACCTCCGCAGGATTTCGTTGCACGGTAGCAGTTTGAGAAAAGGCAAAGCGCAACCCGGAAACCCCAAGCCAACCTTGGCACGGATGTCGGCCGAGGAGATGCTTTGGACTTGTTGAGAGGACAGCTGCATCTTCACAGCTGGATGGAGCAGTCCTGCCAGGACGCCTTAGGTTTAAAGGTCAGAGTCTATGTCTAGGGATCTATATTGGTATTAATGGTTCCTACAGTTCTTATCCACGCAGCACTAGCTATGTCGGTGGCAGCGGCACTCTCAAAAACCGTAAAGATAAGAATCGCAATGTGGCAAGGGTTATAGTAGCAGCAGGAGGTATGACGATGGTATTGCGAAGTTGCTGCTTGATTTGACATTGCTCAGAACATATGCCTCTAATCAGTCTACACCAGCCAACAGTCGCACTGATCAGATAGTCCCTAGATCCCCGAACCCTAAACCCCTTGCTAGACCCTGGATCCCAACTTCGACCCTAGACCTCCAGACCCTGCGCTCCAAGATCCTACAGCGCCTATCGCCTTCATGGGAGTGGGACCCTAATCGAGTACCCTAAATAGTAGGATTCTTGCTAGAAGGACCCCCAAAATAAGGTACCTCTAATATCGGAAACCCCCTCATAGATCCTGAAAGATTCCGTCTGAAGTCCTAGAAACCCCCAAGTTTCTCCGTGAATCCAGAATCCTCTCCCCAAGATGCATTTGGGTGGTTGTCAAATTTATGGTCCCTTTTTGGGCACCCTAAATTTTAGGTGCCGTATTATAATAAGGACCCCAAAAGGGACCCTAATATTGACAACCACCCATATTGACATTGTACAAAATCAGGCCGGTTTGGGTTTCATCAGGATTTGGGTGTTATGGGTTGAATGTAAACCACAGCAAATCCCAAAAAGGGTCCTATGTACTGTTATGGGGAATACTTCCCCAAATCATAATAGTAATTCCTAATATAGAAACCCCTACATTCTACTATATCGGTACTTTGGACCCTTTGGGAATCGCACAACTACTGCCAGTGACGAGGATGCGCGTGCCGCAGCTGATGACCTCTACCAGGACGGTCCGACAGTCGGGTCCTTTGGGATTTAAAATTTACTTAGGGGTCCTTAGAAATAAGTTTTCATGTTTGGTTAATTATTATAGTCCCTAAGAAACAGCTAAAATTATAAGTGTTGTTAGGGTTCTAAGTTCAGTATAGTTTAGGGTGCTGGGATGTGCCGGGGATCTGGGGAGTTATGGGCTTCCAGCAATGAGGGTATTAGGGTACAAGTTTTTGGGATGCCGAGTTTGGGGTTCGATGGCGTGTCTATCAGTTTTCCATGAAGGTTCTGCAAAGGTTCTATGAGCGTTGCGGGTTAGAGCTCGGGCAAACATAATTCTAATTAGTGGTCTGAATAAGTAGACAGAGTCTCCTCTCGTAGTCCTTGGCAGAAGATACGACAATGCACCGAAATACTTCGGAGATTAGGGTTAGAGTAAAAGCCAGAAAGTTGGAATATGATTATCCTAAACCCTTTATGGTAGATTATAAGGTATCCTACCCTGAAACCATATTCCAACTTTCTGGAGTTCCCTTTATGGTCCAGGGATTCAGAGGTTTCTGGCTCAATCTTCAGAGACCAGGGCTTCGGAAGCTTGGAGATGAGGGTCTAGATTTTAAATTTTTAGAATTTGAGGGTTTTAGAGGGGTTTAGAGGGGTTTAGGGTTTAGGGTTTAGGGTTTAGAGAGTCTGGCTCTGCAAGTTAGGGGTTTACGACTGGTGGTTTTCAGGTCGGTTGGAGATGGCTTTCCGAGAAGCAAAGCTACCTCACAGACAGCTTGAAAGCAGCCCTTCCTGAAGCCCGAATCCTCGGTCTTAAACCCTTCTATGCGTGATTTTGCGTCTTCAGATGTTATTGGCTATACATGTACATGTAGCTGCATACGTGTATCTGCTTGCGGCGTGCCTGCCTACGTGCCTACCTGCCCACCTATACCCACCCACATACCTGTATAGCAACTAAACCCTAAACCTTCTCGACTTTCGGTTTAATTCAGCCCTCAAACCAAAAAAGCAACTACCTACCCATCTGTTTGACAAGTGCACCGTGGCGTGACTCGGAGGCCATCATTGGCTCCGATGTCGCCCTGAGCATCTACGACACCGGGCTGAGTGTTAATTCTCGGCTGGGTTTCGGGCTTGGGGTTTAGGGTTTAGGATTATAGGGTTTAGGGGGGTTTGAGTTAAAAGGCTTAGGGCGTAGGACTTGGGGTCGGGTTTGGGATTCAGTTTAGGACACGCAATTCGGGGTTCGGGCTTGTTATTTATAGGGGTTCGTTTGGCAGGGACTAGAGCAGTCTGGAGTTCACTCGGCCAGGGTGTCCAATGTAGGATTGCCGAAATTTGCGGTAATTACCTTGTTTTGGGGTCTTTGTTAAGGGTCCTGCTATTCTGGGTACTAGATCTGGGTTCCCTATTTTCGGAAACTCCCATTTGGGGCAAGAGATGAGACTTGTTGCACATAACTGGGGGAGGTCCCTAGCCGACTTCAAGCTTGAAGGGACCTAGACCTACACCCTAAGTCCCAACCGAAGCCCTAAACCCCTAAACCCTAAACCCCTGGAGCAGAGCCGTAGGGGGCCTTGGCCTCGCTCGGTGCAGGCCAGGCAGTGGCTCTCCTGGGGGTTTAGGGTTTAGGGTTTAGGGTTTTAGGGTTTTAGGGTTTAGGGTTTAGGATTTAGGGTTTAGGGTTTAGGGTTTAAACCTTTGGAGTCAAGATCCCAGGATGGATGGACGAGCCGGATGACTTCAAGGCGGCCACGCGACGCCGTCTCCAGGACGAGGAAGTGCAGACAGAGGTGAAAATCCAGGAGCTGGCGCTGTGGGAGGCTTGTGCAAATTTGCCCTCTCCTCGAGTCCTGCATCCGGCTCCAAACAAGGCTCGGAAGAGGGGGAGTCTGACGAGCTACAGGACGTGCCGCGCGTCGACTCGTCAGGAGGTGATGCAAGTACTGCAGATCCTAAACCCACTAAAGCCTAGGCTTAAACTGAGACTCAAACCAGTGTGTCAAACCAGCAAACCCCGGTCTGTCGATCATGCATTGAAAGCCCTCATACCGTTAGAGGCACACAGACATAAGGGTCCTACATTTGGGGTAGAAGCACCGCTCCAGGGGGACCTCCGCCGTGAGGCCCCACCCTCCAAAAACCTGATGAACCACACAAAAAAAACATTGAACCCGCTCTTCCGGACAAAATTTCAGGGTTTTGGGGTTTAGGATTTAGGATAGAGGTCCGACCTCCAACACAACCAGCCCCCAAAGCCCTATGTCTGTGCCCTGCTCTCTGAGGAACTGCACGGAACAGCTGCCGTGACAGCCTTGACCGAGCCTGGTTCTCGGAGGGATTCCCCTTTTGGGAGGGTGTAAAGCTCGGGGTTCACCTGTAGGGTTTGGACAGGGTTTCGAAGGCGAGTGTTACGAGTTTGAGGGGCTGTCACATTGATGGCTTGACGGGATGTTCGTACCTTTGCACGGGCTACCTTATAGGGGCTTGTACTCAGGGCTCCGTGAGGGATAGTCACGATTCGTGTAAGTTTTCATGTCAGGTCTTAGGCAACATTCGGAGCTTGCGAAACCCCCAGCTTCTGTCCATCAAGAACGACGCACTGTAAGCACCCTTCCGCTCCCAGCAGCTGGGATTTTTTTCCTTGAAGGAACCTTTTAAAGGAAACCTTCAAAAGAAACCCTTAAAAGGAACCCTGCAAAGGAACCCTTCCTACTGCGTCTGAGGCTTGCAGGCTTGGGTGGGGCCTTCCACGTCGGAGTTCAGGCGCTGTGGATTTGGGTCAAGATGTTGATCCCGATTGATCCCTTTCTGTTCCGGCTTCTCGTAAACGGGGCTGCAGGGTCTCGAAGGTTGCAGTCGTCCGCGACTCAGGGGAAAACCTCGAGCCCCTTGAGTTTGGGGTCTTGCGTCGTGTTTAGTCAGTCAGTGACATACAACTGCAGTTATACCGGTTTATTTAGGCAGGGCACGTTATATTCGTAGTTTTCGGCAGGGGTCATCTGATTCTGCGCGCCCTTGGCTTGCTTCGCACCGGCATGTGCCACATGCGCGCAAGGCAAAGACTTAACTCGCGAGCGTTGCCAAAGTCAAACGGACCGATGTTACTTGCCCTATGTTCTCTCTGGCACTTCCAAGGTATCGTCTTCCGCAGCCGTTTTATTCAATTTCAATAGTCTCCGGAGTGCCGGTTTCTGTGTTGACTCTACCGCGACTTCTGGAGCAAGCTACAGTGGGACCAACATCGATCACACTTGAGACATGCAATACAAGGCATCGCCTTTATGATCGTAGGACGGTGTGACAGTGTGGTCAGAGTAGGACATGAGCACAAATACAGCAAATGCGTTAGGCGTCGTTGGAGACGTTGAGGGTCCGAGTATAGGAGACACTCTAGTCGTAAAGTACCTTTGTGGAATGCATAAATGCAGGCATGTACATGTGTGTGTGTGTTTGCACCTATGTAATGTATGCATGCATGGATGGATGTATGTATGTATGTGTAGATACATGTGTGCATAGATTTTGATACATATGTGTACAACATGTGTGTTTGTGTGTGTGTGTGTGCACATCTACTTGGACCCTTTTGCGGAGAGTGGTGCTGCCAGCGGTGCAGGTCTACTGGCTGGAGTGGAGCTTCGGCTGGTGCGCAGAAGGCTCTGGCATCCAGGCGCCTCGCAAAGCAGAGAGGTGGGTTTAGGGTTCTTGGGGTGTGATATGGCATGGCCTCGTGTTTAGGGCTTTCGGGCCTCAGGGTTCAGGGAGCATGCTTTAGGACTCAGCCTCCAAGGACTCGCAGGCCATGAAACGTTTTGTTTTACCTGCGCCTAGCCTCCCTTGGTGGTTTCTGCAGGCGCTTCACTTTGGCAAAAGCGATCTTGGTCGCTTCCGCCAGCGTCTCCCACTGGGCAGGCCAGGTGTTGGGTTGTGGCTCGAACAGTTTTTGTGGGGGGGGGGGGGACGACTTCTATGGTGCAGGAAGCCCGAGCCAGGGGGAGCGTGAGATCTGATGCTCTTTTTCGTTGCTGCGGTCTGCAGAACTTGAAAGCCCGGGCGGAATAGCATGTTGTATGTTTTTTTGCTGTTGCTTGGCTATTATATCCCAGCAACAGAAAACGGCAGGAGCACTCGCTGCTTAGCGAGCGGGCGTCCCTGCCTTCTAGTTTCGTACAACATAACCTTCTTGCCGAAGACAATCAATGTTGCCGAGGTAGTAGTATGGAGTCCCTTTAGAGGGGACTCTTCTTAACCCTACTTCTGCCTCTCTGAAAAGGGACCGACCTTTATTCGGGGGGTTTATATCTCCAAGCATCCCCGTAATGAGAACTCCTATCATTGAGACTTGATATAAGACCCAACAACAATTTATGCCACCATCGTATCCGGGAACTGCAAGGCAACATGCGATCATCGACTCCATACAGAACAGCAGCAGATGATTCTCATAAAACCCCCTAGGCCCGAAACCTGAATCTAACCCAAGGGCCCTAAAAGAAAACAGCTAGTTGGCCCAGTCATCTGAACTGACTGCAAGGACACCCTTCTCGCCTGAAGAGGCTCGTTATGCTCGTATAGGGATTATGGGATACACTCCCCTCAAGATCCTACATTCAAAGGGTTCTCTTAGGGGTACTTAGAAAAAAACTTTAATTGTTGGTTTTTATAATCCCTAAGAAACAGCTAAAATTATAATTTTTGCTAGGGTTCTAAGTTCAGTATAGTTCTCAGAAGGACCTAGAAGAAAGCCTAACGCGGGCACAGGGGTTTAGGTGTTTCAGAAACTTTGGATACTTTATTGATGTAGGGCTCCGTAGCAGGGTCGACCTTTTTCTGCACTTTTTGCATTTCTCGTGTGATGACATTCAGGATGGCATGGCAATACTTTCGGACTTTCGGCATGCACAGAGTGTGCAAAGGATTTCGTGCAACCCTTTCTTTCAGGCTCTGTGTCGCAACTATGAGCCCCGGAGCTGCCCCCGGCCCCACAAAATCCCGAAGATTAATGCGCGTCTTAGTTCTGCGATATGGTGCCTGTACGGGTAGCTTTCTACGATAGGTCGTGTGTGCAAGAGGGACCCCGAACCCAAGGTGGACCTGGCATCTGTTAGTCCCGAAAGAAGTTCAGGCTCTGAGGCTTTTCAGGGATTGGGGTTGTCGTGGGCGTTTTGCCTTCAACACTGAAGCGTTTCACCGTCAACCACGCAGAATCAAGGAGCCTTTGTCCACAAGATCGCGGAAATAAACAAAAGCCAAGCGCCAGGTTCTCGCACTCCTTCGAGAGCTTAGACGGCAGTGGGAGGGAAAGGGGCATCTCGGCCAAAAACACGCCGGTAGAGTATACGCCTTCTTTTCTTGCTTTGAGGCCGAAGCCGGAACTGCTAAAACCCTAAACCCTAAACCCTGAATGAAATAGAAGAGCCCTAAGCTTGGGGCTGCTTTCTGGACACTCTGGGTGTCTGTGTCAGGCTGCCCAGGCAGGCCATCTCCAGTCTTGCAATGCACCTTCGCTTAAACCCCCTTGGTAGCCTGAAGACGGAGACCCTACCAAACCCTTAAGCCCTACCACCTTCAACGCCTTCAACCCCTTGAGTCCCAAGCTGATCCTGAAAAGTTAAACCCCAAACCCATCCCCAACCCGAAAAACCTCAAGAACCTAAGCTAAGCCCTAAGTCCTGAATGATCCCATCTGATGTCCTTTGGGAGTGTTGTAGCGTGACAGCAGCAGCTCTTGACACTTTGCAACGCGATGGGCTGGGGCTCAGGGTTCCTTGTGTAAGGCTTCTTAGGGCTTTGTACTTTTTCATGGGGCTTTGCAGTATCATAAAAGACTTGTGGTGTTCCAGTCAGGGGTTGCTACAAGGGTTACTGCAAGGGTTCTATCACTACCAGGTTTACTTTCCTGTATTCAGTGAGATCTCTACAACAATTCTGTTTTTGTACGGTTGATTTGTTGCAGGCTTGGGACTTTAGAGTTTTGCTTCGCGGCTGTAGGGGTTTATATGAGTCGGGTTTCAGGGCTATTGGAGGAGCTTGGGCAGCAGGCAAGCTAACCCCGAAGGCTTAAACTTTAAACCATGTAGTGTGAGCCATTTAGGGTTTAGGGTTTAGGGTCAACATCTAGGGGGAGCCGGACTAGCAAAAGAAACCCGCTTTCAGAATGTAAGACCGACAGCCGCAGAGCCCGAATCAAGAAATTTCAGGCTTTGGGGTTTCACTGTTTGTTATCATAGGGTTTACAACCCTAAACCCTAAACAAAGACAAGACATTCAGACAACACACCAGTCAAAAGCAATAGCTGAAAAGCTGTGGGTGTAGAAGTCCCGGGCAGATAGAGAGCCGGGTATCAGGTACGACCTTCTGCACCGAAACTGCGCGCACTTCTGCTGCTCGGCAGAGTTGGCATCTTTTCCCTCCGAAATCAGGGGTTTAGGGGTTTAGGGTTCTGAATACTAACCAAGACTATTCAATTCCTCAGGGTCCTCAGGGTTCCCTATATTGTACTTTGACGTAGTATCATTTACTTCAAAGTCAATGCAAATTGTTAAAGCCCTGAAAGTAGTCAGGGCGCCGACTCAATGTTCCAGTCTAGAAAGCTTTGTTGCTTGGAATTCAGCGGTCGGTGTTTGGGTTAAGGGCTGCTCAAGCTTACGTTTACAATCAAAAGGCTCCCCCCTCCCAAATCGTGGACATTTGAGGCTCCGTGTCCTCACCCGAAACTGCCAAATCGAGGTCCAAGCAGCTCCCAGCCTAAACCCCTATCAATCCTAATGATGCCCAGTAGGACAGTAGGAACACAATTCCCAGGTATCGAGTTCGTCAAGCGGCTGCATGTTGAGGAGGCACTCTTGGGCCGCTCCAGAGAAGCCGCGGGCGCCGTACATGTCAAAGACTGATTTACATGAGTCGATTATGGTCGATTATTAGTGACTGTCAGATCACGCAGCGGATGAAGCCCCAAAAGCTGCACCCCAGCGCAGATCTCGGGCCCCCGCACCTCGCATTTACTGTAAGGCTCCGAGAAAATGCCATGCGGAAACTGTTAGTGTGGCCTTATTTTTAAGTTGCCTAAACAAAGAAACCATGTCAGCTACTGTAGATCCCAATTATTGCCTATTATGGTAACTGAAACTGAATCCGTTAACAAGGTAGATGTGGAAGTTTCTTCGCATTCGGATCGTTTCTAAGGGTAGGGATTGTAAGAGCGACGTACGCTTTCGGAGAACCACAACGGGACCCCAGTTGAGAGACCTGCCCCCGTAATTACACCCGCTAGAGAAAATCGACCTGGGGAAACAGAACCCTTGCAACAGAACGACACGCAGGCCCCAGACTGGGTCAACGCGCTGGCAGTCACGGGCGGGCTGCTTGTTTGGATTAATTGAGCGGCTGGGGTTCTGAACCCGTCGACGGCAATTTCGCTTGGACCCGTTGTTGCTTGAGGGCAGTCTTTTCAATTGAGCGACTGGCCGGTTTCACTGCATCATGACTTTTGAGCTTGCAGCTGTTTGGCGTGCTCAATATACAGGGGGCCTAAAGAGTTAGTATAGGGGCCTGAATAATCACCAAGATTATTTTGGGGTTTCCTTAGTATAATTATAAAGGAGTAGGCAGAAGAACTAGGATACCAAGCAAACCTAACTAGGATACCAGTTCTAAGCTTACAACCCCAAACCCTAAAGGCCAAACCTAAAGGTTTTTAAGTCTGTTAGGGTTTAGGTTGCGGGCTTCAATACCTAAAACCCTAAAGCCCCTAACCCTACAGCCAGACCCCCAGGGTTTTATGTAGTAAACCCTAATGGTCTTAAAACCCTGGGGGTCTTAGCTTTAAGGTAAGGGTTTAGGGTTTAGGGTTCTTAGGGTTTAGGGTTTAGGGCTTAGGGTTTAAACCCTAAACCCTAAACCCCAAACCCTAAACCCTAAAGCAAGACCCCAGGGTTTAAGTTGGGGGGTTTACTTAATTGGGTCCTTAGATTTTCAGGCTCAAGGGCTTTCAGTCATCAAATATTTAATATCTAGTTACATTTAATCATCATCATTGTCCTTCATGATATATTTTATTTCATCATCATCAACATCATCATCACCATCATCAACATCACATCGGCGCTGCTGGTGCGGCGGCAGCCGCTGTGCCCGGCCTGCGAAGGCCGGGGGGGTGGGGGGTGGGGAAGGGCTTGGGTTTTTTCGGGATTTCGAGGGGCTCTGTGCTTTTTGGTATTTGGGAGTTTCCGAAATCAGGGGATGCCAGTAGAATACCCTAGGATCCTGATTGTAAGGACACCTCATATATTATTATAAAGACCCTTAAATAATTTATGGTACCCCTGATTTTCGGAAACTCCCATTTAAGTGTAAGAGGACAGTTTTGGGATGTGTTTTGGTCTAGAGTTGAGGGTTTTGGGGGTTTACAAGATAAGGTTGGGTTTACAGTGTAAGGTTTACAGTCGTAAGGTATTTAGGTGTAGGAGTCTATTAGGTATTGTAGGCTCGTGGGTTTGTTTGGGTCTAGGAGTTTGGGTGTAAGAGTTTATTAGGTCGGTATCGCAGGGTTTTGGTTTTGTTTGGCAGTTTAGGTGTAAGAATATTAGGTATTGTAGGGTTTTGGGTTTCTTTGGGTCTAAGGGTCCGGGGTTTTGGAGGTTTACCACATAAGGAAGGGTCTACAGGTTAAAGGTTTATAGTCATAAGGTATACATTTAAAACAATTGCAGCATCTTCTGCTCAGTCAGTCTTCCTGTCTTGCAGTCTCGGGCGTGAATTCGTCCCCACTGTAAGCAATGGCGATCATGCATAACTACACTGTGGAGTTTGTGATCAAGAAGTGCAAAGATCGCCTGAACGACCAGTCGCCGTACTATGTGTCCATCTATGGAAGCAGTCACGAAGATGGGACCAAAAGGTCTGATGCAATCCCTGGCCCAACCCCTGTTCCTTGACTTCTTTGTGCATGTGTCATGTGTGAACTGTAGGACTGTAAGACTGTGCCTGTGGCTATACCAAGGTCTGGGACTTCTCCGGGTTCTTGCAGCTTCACAATCACCAGATGATTCTTTTCGTGTTGCATCGGCAGGGCCGGGGTGCCGATCAGCCTATCTCCACAGGGAGTGTGGCATCAACGCTCCTTCGGGAGAAGAGAGACAACTACTTGTTGGAGTTGACGGGGCGGGAAAGTCATACCCTTGAGGTGGAACTGAGGTGCCGAGGACAGCCAGTCGAGACAGTCCCGCAGTCTGCAGCAGTCTCACAGCCAGCTGCAGTCTCACAGTCCGCTGTCTCGCAGTCCGCTGTCTCGCAGTCCGCTGTCTCGCAGTCTGCAGTCCCAGCAGTCCGAGAGTCAGCAGGCCCGGTGTCGGGAGAGACAACCATAGGACAGGTTTTGCACCTGACATCCTTCGATCCACCAGAGCCCGAGCTGGATCTTCATGATGATGTGTTTGCTCCGTCGGCCCCGGATGCAACCCCTGGTGGCTATGGAGGTGCAGACAGAGCAGGTAGGAACATGGGCAAGCGTAGTCTAGCAGATTCAGATTCACTGTGTGTGTTCAGCAGCATCTCCCATGGCACAGGTGCAGAACAGGCTTTGTTGGGCATGCGGTCCAGCGCTCGTCCAACCCGGCTTCTGGATTGGGAGTATTTCCAGTGGCATCTCAGGATTCTCATTTCAAGATATGCACAGTCATGTTCTTGAACACTTGCCTGTGTATGTGATTTGTATCATTGTGTGTAATGAGGAATGCAGCCACTCCCACGCAAGTTCCGAAAGTGGATCCTTCTTTCCAGTTCAAGTGGATCTCCATGGTCTTGCAGAAGGAAACCCAGTGGGGCCCTGTGACATTTGACGACAACATGCTCCAGACTGCTATGCGCTGTTTTTTGTATGCAATATGAGTCTGTTGATCATGTCATGTCATTGTCAACTTCTGCTTGGAATCTGAGGTAAGTCGGCATTGACCCTGTTCCCGACAGTCCTGCAGTCTTACAGTCCAAGCACAAAGCCTTCGGACATGAGGGAGGAGTGCAGCTTGTCAAGTCGAGTTGCTGTTTGCTCTCTGTCTAAGTCCAACTGCCAGTTAGATCTAAGGTATGATCGAGTTCCTCTCGCACGAGATGCAGCGTGCCAAGTTCAACATGTGGCTGGATGTGGCTTGTCACAAGAATACATATTAGAGACTGTGAATGGAGAGACTGTGTGACTGAGTCATGGAGAGACTGTGTGACTGAGGATATTTTGGACAGCAATATCCCGTGCACTTCGGCCATTGTCTACCACTGGTGCTTGCACGGCTTTGAGGGGTTCGGCCAATCCAGAGGTGCCACAGACTATCTGTACCCGAAGGGCCTGGATTTCAGTCTTACCAAGCATGTGCCTTCCATGATGTTATATGAGAATGATTGTTGTGTTGGTTGTTGTGAGCGCTCATCACTTAGTGGCAAGATCTTTTCATCTAAGGTGGATGACACTATCCTCATCCTTCGTGATGCTATGATTTTGGTGGGTGCTCTTGCACCCAAGGGACCTGATGGCAGTGGAACTCTCGGTCGATCAGGCACACAGTCCACAGGCCCCCAGTCGTCAGTCACAATGCCTATGCCAAGACAGGACGAGTGCTGAAACTACACCATTGTGTGTTACTGCACTGCTGGTGATATGTATTTTGTTTCTTGCCCTCTGTGAGGAGACCCCAGTCAACTTTCTCAACAGGTGGTTCGGATCCTGCTGGGACTCGTACAAGGCCCCCTTTGGCTGGTCATTGGAGATGGATCGCCAGGAGTTCGTCAATGGCAGCTTCAGGGTGGTCAAGGCCATGAAAGACCCCTTCAGTGACTTGTTTCAGTTAGTCGGAGGAGAGATGTGCTGTGTTTGTATCAAACTATACTTGTCACTGGTGTCTTCCTGAGGTCCCACGGACTTGTTTACGCAAGATGACTGTTTCAGCTTCTGGACGCCTGTCAAGGGGCATTTCGTTTGGGTATTCTACAGACAGCCGATCCAAGACGGGGAAGCCTTCCAAGTGCCGTCGATTTTCTTTTGGAAAATCTTGCAGCTGCTTGACAGAAAAGATACATGACAGTTGTGTAGTTTGATGCTGTGCAATTGTGATCAGACATGACATCTTGTTTCGAATTTCTGAGGCAGCAGGTCGACGGCCACTTCAAGTACTCAGGCAGCAACTACATCTGGAGCCCGACAAATACAGTCGAAACTTGGTACAACATTTGTTTCCCCTATCTCCCCACAACCAAACAAAATGAATACAAGTCATGCGTGTAACTCAGTGATGCATCCCAGGATGAGTTCAAGATCGAGCGGGCAGAGAAGCAGGTCCTCAGGCCCAACTGGATGATCACGGCTATCCCCGGTGTGCAAAAGAGCTTCATGTGCCCCAGACCAACAGTCCTGCAGTCCTTCAGTCTTGATTTTGATATTGTGTGCAAACTGAGGCAAGTCACAAAGTGGGAGCTTGACCGTATGGCTGTGGTGACTCCCAAACATGATCCTGTACGCCGTGCTTTTCTGCTGGAGATGTAGCTTGCTTGCAGCTAGATTTAGGGTTTAGGGTTTAGGATGTTTGTCACACATGCATGTGTTGCTTACTCAGGAGCCACGAGCCGTCATTCCACTCACGTGTGTCTCCGAAGCTGACTCTTGTCAAGTTGGATCCGGAAAAGATCCCGGACAACCTGATGGAGTGTGTGCGGTATGCCCAGTGATGTGGCACTGTCCTACAGGCTTACAGTCCTGCAGTCTTTACTGTGTAATGTCATCAAATACAGCAGTCATCTTAGACTCAACTGCTTGAATGCACAGACTGTGGGACTTGTGGCCTGTATTCGGAATCCTCCTGCACAGATGGTCACTGTGCCCTTTTTCTTTCTCGTGCATGAGACATGACTCTGTGTGTTCGAGATTGACCCAATGACTAACAGCAGAGGGCTGCCCAGTCCAGCAGTCATACAGGCCTACAGTACATATAACCCATTGCCATACAGCCTACAGTTGTCATGTAACTAGGCTGGGCGCCCTGTCGTCTCATCATTGCTGTACCGACCAAATGTTCTGCGCAAAAGTGTGTTCCCAGTTCCCCCAAACCCTCAATTCAACCCCCACCCAAAATCTCTTACCCCTTAATGAAGGAATATTACCTTGAATCATGTTAGGGGTCTTATATGATCTTGCTGTCAATTATTAATTGACAGCAAGATCATATAAGAATATTTCATATATCTAGAATCCACCCAAAACCTTAAACCCAAACCCCTAATTATTAACTAGTATAACCTTCAGCCTGGAAGGCTCTGCCCAGCCGCACGCTGCTGTGGCCTTGAAGAGGCCACAGCAGGAGGGTTTAATTTTGCTTGGGAATTAGGGTTAGTTAGGGTTAGTAGGGTTTAGAGTTTCAGGGCTATATTCTGGTATTACCCTAAATTATGTTCGGGATGTAGGGTTAGTCCTTGGGGATTCTGGCCGGGTGAGCACTCATCAAGCCTGTGGAAAAGGGTTAGGTAGGGTTAGTAGGGTTTAGAGTTTCAGGGCTGTATTGTGGTATTACCCTAAATTATTTTCGGGATTTAGGGTTGTAGGGTTAGTAGGGTTTAGAGTTTCAGGGCTATATTGAAATTGTGGTATTACCCTAATTGTCTTTGGGGATATGAATACCATTTCAAGATTCGAGAGTTTGGGGTTTTGGGGTTTTAGGATTCAGGTATAGTAGACCCCATAATGTTGAAAACCAGATAAAGGCAACATAGTGCTGTTATCCCCATACACTTGTTAAGGATTGATACTGTAGGGTTCCCTGATTCTGTCTTACTACTAAAAACTAACTAGCTAATACTTATTATTGAATACTTGACACAGGCTGATATTGTCACACATCAGCACAAATGGTGTACACAGGTGGTCAGAAGACTTACCTTTACCCAAGACCTGTGCAGTAATGCACCCAGAAGATCAGAAGCTTTACCTCATGCATCAGTGCAAACCGTGTTTGCAGATCGGAAGAGTTACCTTTACCATTCATTGTGCAGAAATGCACCCAGAAGATCAGAAGCTTTACCTCATGCATCAGCGCAAACCGTGTTTGCAGATCTGAAGACTTACCTTTACCATTCATTGATGTCTGCACATGCGAGGCCAAGCTGCCCCAGAAGATCAGAAGCTTTACCTGATGTATCAGCGCAAACCACCACCACCACCACCACCACCACCAGGACTACCACTACTACGACTACTACTGTAACTCCTACTAGTACTTCTGTAACTACTACTTTAGGGTTAAGGGTTAGGGTTTAGGGTTTAGGGTTTAGGGTTTAGTACTATTACAGATATACAGTAGGTTGTTTTATTTTTCGGAGGGGCAGGAGCTTAAGAAAACCTTAAACCCTAAACTCTAAACCCTAAACCCTAAAACCCTGCCATTGAAATCCTAAACCCTACTAGACCCTAAAACACCCTAATCCCTAAACTACTACACTCTAAACTCTAACCAGGCTTGGGGGCCACGCCGGCAGATGTTCTGGTGGGCAGAGGCAGCACCTGATTTTGGTTTTAAGATTTAGAGGTTTTGGGTTTTGGGTTTAGAATTTAGGGTTCCGGATTAAGGGTTTTAGGGCTCGGGGTCAGAGGTTTAGTAGTGTTGAGTTTCAGGTCTAGGGTTCAGAATTTATAGGTGTTGGGTTTAGAATTTATGGGTTCCGGATTAAGGGTTTTAGGGCCCGGGGTCAGAGGTTGTAGTGTTTAGTTTCAGGTCTAGGGTTTAGAATTTATAGGTTTCGGGTTTATATTTTAAGGGTTCCGGATTCAGGGTTTTAGGGCTCGGGGTCAGAGGTTTAGTAGTCTGTCAGTGTTTTAGTTCAGGTCTCGGATTTAGAGTTTTTGGGTTTGGGGTTTTAGAATTTAGGGGTTCCGGATTAAGGGTTTTAGGGCTCGGGGTCAGAGGTTTAGTAGTGTTTAGGGTTTGTAGTGTAGGGTTTAGGGTTGAAGATTTGGGTGTTTTAGGGTTTTTAGGGATCAGAGAGTTAGTTTTCTGCAGCATTTTGCAATCCCTAAGACCTTAACACCCTAAGCCCTAACATTAGGTTAATGTCATCAGACTGAAGCCAGACTTAGTAGCTTTTGGGATAATAATAGTGCCCACTATAAAACTCCACTCAGCAACTAAGCAGAGGCTCAAATTCTCCTGCAGTCCCACAGTCCTGCAGTCCTGAAATCATGCCCTTTGTAATCCACATCATTAGACTAAGAACAAGTGACAGCCACATTGGCACCGGTGGGAGGACCGGTTTTACTGGTGGAAAACAGCTCTGAGAGCTTGGTGGGAGAAGAACCACGCACTGGACGATCGCTCAGATGGACGCACCAGTGGTGCCAGTGGCGACGATCGCAATGACTTGGCTCCTGTGTGGGTTTCCAACCCCGGGAAGCCCTACAACGACCATTACTGCGGCCTGGTCGGCACAACTCGCAGGTGCATATGGCATCACTAACCAGTGCGCCGTGATGATCCTCACTGACATATGTGCAGGCGAGCTTCATCAGCACACATCTTCATTGACATCATCGACATCGAGCTGGCCAGGGTTTAGTAATTTCCAAGCCCTAGAGTAACAAATAAAATTTAGCCACAGATTATCATGTTGTAAATCTGACATCGACAAGATTACTATTTCTAATTTGCAGAGCACTCTTGCGGACTGAGATAGAGTTTCAATTCCTAATCAAAGCTCTTGATTGAAGAAAACCTCAAACCCTAAACCCAAAACCACCCTAAACCCCAAGACCCTAAACCTTAAACCCCTAAACCCTCAACCCTAAACCCTTAAGATTGAGGACAATGTTTCAACCCCTAAACCTGAAACCCCTAAACCCTCAACCCTAAACCCTTAATAAAGATTTTGGACAATGTTTCAATTTTCATTAGGGTTTAGGGTTGCAGGAGTTCAGAATGTGAGATGTTGTTAGAAATGGACAGGCTAACTCTTAACTCACCCCTGCAAACCACTAAGCCCCTTGAAGTTTTGTACCCTGAACTCCTTAAAGCCTCTGACTCTATTACTATGTCTTTTGTATTTAATTTCATTTAGGGGTTTAGGTTTTAGGGTTTTGGGAGTAAATCCATAGAACCCGAGATCAAGATCCAGAACCCCAAAACACTTTAAATCCATGCCCTGCAGACTGGCTTTAGAGTTTAGTGTTTTGGGTTTGGTTTTGGGTTTAGGTGGGCTTTGTCTTTGTGGCTTAGGAATTTGGATGTGCCAGGTATAGAACTCAAATGCTAATTATAAGTTAAATCTCTGAACTATTCAAACCCTAAACCCTAATACCCTTACCTGTACCCACCTTTTGTTCAGGTTGGCGGCGCAGCTCCTGCCACCGCAGGTGGGAATCTTTAGGGGTTTCTAGGGTTTATGTAGGCTTTAGGGTTTAGCGCTAGGAGGCCTGGGTCCATATCAGGAAGGGGCCAGTAGTAATAATTCAATAGGGCTTTGGGTTTAAGTCTAAGCGCTGCTGTGACTTTGAAATAAATATAACTGCCCACTCTAACATGAATATTATTTAAATTATAAATATTTATCATATGAATATATATATGACTCTGATAAGGTCAATAATAGTTACATACAGCCACAGGGTTATTGCTGTGCAGAAAGATACAGGTGCCAGGGTTTAGAGTACAGTAGAGAGACTAGAGTTTAGAGATAATCAGGGTTTAGGGTGGTGGAGTTTGCCGGATAAGGATCTATATCGAGGCATTTCTTTTCCGATATTATGATATTACAAACCCTCAACCCCTCACCCCCGAACCCTAAGCAGTACTGCATGATTTCATGCAAACCCCCGAACTGTAAACCTTAAACCCTTCCTCTTTAATATGTGTGCCAAATGTGACTGGAATCCCATTCCCCAAGGACTAACATATTTTGGCACCTTACTATGTACAGTCAAGTGAAGAAATACCAAACTCTTTAAGTGCAAAGAACATAATAATAAGTTTAGCCTCGACTGACTTCTAGTCTGCTTGGCCAGGTCACTTGGAATGCCATCTACGACAACATTGACTTCATGGCCTAACCCTCAATGTGTTGAGCCTTCAGAAAGTGCACTGTACTAGAGTTGGTGTCAAGACACAAGACCCCGATGTTCAACCCCAGAATCAGATCCCCAACCCTGTCTCTCCTCAGGCCAGTTGGACTGTGGGACTGTCGCGGCCTTGGAGGCTGCACTTCAGTGCAGTGGCACAGTCCTACTGTCGCACAGTCCTAGTGTTGTATTGTCCCACAGTCACACAGTCCCGCAGGCCCCAAAGAATGGTGGTCACATGGTCCCACAGCCCCAATGACCCAATGTTCTGGAATACTACAGTCCCACAGCCCCACAGTCTGCATTTAGGACTGGAGAGATATGTTGTACATGTTGCAGATGCGCTCAGACTGATTGCCACTGCTTGTTGGATCAAACAAAGCCCACTCACTGCCAGTGAATTTGTAATTAGTTCATTGCTCCGGTGCAAGACTGGCAAACTGGGCCAGGGGCCCCAGCTTCCAACTTTCCAGCTTCCAGGTTTCGTTGGAGATTTGCCTTCAGGGGCTTCAGAATTAAAAAAGTACCTGGGGCATTAAACTTGAAGCTTTCTTTCATGGCCTACCCCGAACTTTGTGTTGTAGTGGTGTTCTTCTCAGGAGCCTGCACCATGAATCCATAACCCTAAAATCTGACACGGACTAATGCCCAATATCATACTTACCAGTGAAGTAAGACCGGAGTGCTTCTTGTTGACATACACCCAAAGGCACCCTATCTGTACTTATAGTATTTATTTATATTATATAAAAGTACAGATAGGGTGCCTTTGGGTGTATGTCAACAACAATATGCTTAATATACCTTGTTGCCTCGGCAGCCAGCAGCTGGTCTCCAGTATGTGACTGGACTAAAGCAAACTTTTGGAGTTTAGGGTATTTAGCTTTAACTCTAGTTGGGTTTAGTAGAGCCCAGGCTCAGGGTTTAAGGTTATAGAATTTAGTAATTGTGTTTTGAGATGTTGTTAGTGTCCGGCTTTAAGGTTTTAGGGCTTATTATGTTGTAGTGTCAGGGTTTTTTCGGCAGGTATGAATCCCAAAGCACACCAAGATTTATTCAGGTAGGGTTCTAGTTGTTACTGGTATTTTTTGGGGGTTAAGGATTGTGGTAGCAGCCAGTGCACATGGCTTGACTTTCAGCAGGCCAGAATCTGAAGCCAAAGCCTTAAGATCTACTATGTATTAATCAACCCAATCTCTCAAATCCAACCCCTTTCTGACACTAATATCAAATTCTAAATTATTTAAATCCTGGCTGGCTCTACCCTCACCCCACTAAATCTCGGAACCCAACTAATAATAATAAGTTACCAACCCTAACCTCTGAAACCTTATACCTGACATGACTCACTTAAACCCTGTCAACAGGCACATATTTGCAGTCCTACATACTGCCTTGGACAGCCTCGACAAGGACTTCAAAGGTGCGCTTGCTGCAACAGCCAGGCTCTGCAATCTGCAGTCCCACAGTCTGGCAGTCCCGCAGTCTGGCAGTCCTGCAGTCTGGCAGTCCCACAGTCTGTCAGTCCACTTTAACCCCAGGTCTTGCATCCCTAAACCCCAAAGTCCCTAAACCCTGCCAACAGGCATTTCTGGGCAGTCCTACATACATACTCTTGGACAACTTCGACTGGCACTTCAAGTGTGCACTTGCTGCAACAGCCGGCTCTGCACGCAGTCCACAGTTCCACAGTCTGTCAGTCCACTTTAACCCCAGGTCTTGCATCCCTAAACCCCAAAGTCCCTAGAACCTGCCAACAGGTACATTTGGGAAGTCCTACATACTGTTTTGGACGGCTTCGACGAGCACTTCAAAGGTGCACTTGCTGCAACAGCCAGGCTCTGCAATCTGAGTCCCACAGTCTGGCAGTCCTGCAGTTGGCAGTCCCAGAGTCTGGCAGTCCCACACGCTGACTGTCCCACAGTCTGGCAGTCCACTTTAGTCCCAAACCTTGAACCCCTAAACTCCAAAGACCCTAAACCTTGCCAACAGGTACTTTTGGGCAGTCCTACATACTGTCTTGGACGGCTTCGAGGAGGACTTCAAAGGTGCACTTTCTGGAACAGCCAGGGTCTGCAATCCACAGTTGCGCAGTCTGGCAGTCCCACAGTCTGGCAGTCCACTTTAACCCCAGGTCTTGCATCCCTAAACCCCAAAGCCCCTAAAGCCTGCCAACAGGTACATTTGGGAAGTCCTACATACTGTCTTGGACGGCTTCGAGGAGCACTTCAAAGGTGCGCTTGCTGCAACAGCCAGGCTCTGCAATCTGCAGCACCACAGTCTGGCAGTCCTGCAGTCTGCCAGTCCCACAGTCTGGCAGTCCACTTTAACCCCAGGTCTTGCATCCCTAAACCCCAAAGTCCCTAAACCCTGCCAACAGGCATTTCTGGGCAGTCCTACATACATACTCTTGGACAACTTCGACTGGCACTTCAAGTGTGCACTTGCTGCAACAGCCGGCTCTGCACGCAGTCCACAGTCCCACAGTCTGGCAGTCAACTTTAATTGAAAGTCTTGCATCCCTAAACCCCAAAGTCCCGAGACCCTGCCAACAGGTACATTTGGGAAGTCCTACATACTGTCTTGGACGGCTTCGACGAGCACTTCAAAGGTGCACTTGCTGCAACAGCGAGGCTCTGCAATCTGCAGTCCCACAGTCCTGCAGTTGCCAGTCCCAGAGTCTGGCAGTCCCACACACTGACAGTCCCACAGTCTGGCAGTCCACTTTAGTCCCAAACCTTGAACCTCTAAACTCCAAAGTCCCTACACCTTGCCAACAGGTACTTTAGTCCCAAACCTTGAACCCCTAAACTCCAAAGTCCCTACATACTCTTGGACAACTTCGACTAGCACTTCAAAGGTGCACTTTCCGCAACAGCCAGGGTCTGCAATCCACAGTTGCACAGTCTGGCAGTCCCACAGTCTGTCAGTCCACTTTAACCCCAGGTCTTGCATCCCTAAACCCCAAAGTCCCTAAACCCTGCCAACAGGTACATTTGGGAAGTCCTACATACTGTCTGGGACGGCTTCGAGGAGGACTTCAAAGGTGCGCTTACTGCAACAGCCAGGCTCTGCAATCTGCAGCACCACAGTCTGGCAGTCCTGCAGTCTGCCAGTCCCACAGTCTGGCAGTCCCACAGTCTGTCGGTCCACTTTAACCCCAGGTCTTGCATCCCTAAACCCCAAAGTCCCTAAACCCTGCCAACAGGTACATTTGGGAAGTCTACATACTGTCTTGGACGGCTTCGAGGAGGACTTCAAAGGTGCGCTTACTGCAACAGCCAGGCTCTGCAATCTGCAGCACCACAGTCTGGCAGTCCTGCAGTCTGCCAGTCCCACAGTCTGGCAGTCCCACAGTCTGCCAGTCACAACAGCATAACTGCAGTCTGCCAGTCCCACAGTCTGGCCGTCTACACAGCAGTAAAGCTGCACTGCGCAGTTGGTAGTCTGGGCAGTGAACAGTGCAGTCTCCAAGCGGAGTCTGTCAGCAACCTGGCTGTGGTGGCGAGTGTGGAGTAGTCTGTGAGTGCTGAGGTTATTCATATTTACAAAATAATATATTCTCAGATAATAACATGATTTTTAGCAGCATAACTGCTGCAATACAACAGATAGACTACATACACATGGAGGAGTGGCCTTGAACATAAATTGGTTTTTAGTTGGTTTGTATTTGTAAACCCTAACCCTAATAGCCCAGCCCCTCCCCTTCTCAAGGCTCAAGAACAAGGCATCGCAGCTCAAGGAGAAAGCGTACCGTGCGCTTTTTTTTTTTTTGCCCCCCTCCTCTTCCCCAAGCCTGTTCCTTAGGTCGGACCCCGGCCCCAGGTGGTCGGCATAATTTAATAACATAAACCCTAAACCCTAACCCCTCCTTCCCCCAAGGCTCAAGATTTTGCAGCTCAATAAGGAGAAAATACACCATTCTGCTGTCACAACTGGTGGGGACTGTGGTTTCCGAGTTCAGGGTCAGGGCTTAGCTCCACAAGTTTTAGGTAATTAGTTATTATATGTTTGTGAAACCACCGAATGATTTCAGGAACAGTGCATAGGCTTGCCCAGTGAGTTCTGATGGAGACCCAAAACAAAAGGGCAGGTGTTGACCCGACACAGGTGCAGGAAAGATTGACTTCGTGGCAATATGAACACCAACAAAGCCAGGAAATATGGCGGCAAACAAACATCATTATGTAGCTTGCCTGTTCAGTCCACATTCGAGAATACGAGAATGAACTATGAAACCAGATAAGCGCATATGGTGGTGCTGCGATGTCATCATGCTGCCGAAGCCAAAACATCTGCACGTTTATCACACTGAGCAATATGTGCAGATCCATCAATGTGCTGTCAGAGGAGCTAGGCCAATCACTACACGGCTATGTTGTACAAGCTGTGCCTCTACATTATCTCATGGACATCGTGGACAAGGACAGGCAGGACAGGGTTTAAGGGGGGTTGGGGGTTTGAGTCTTACAGGGTTTACTAGTGCAACTTCAGTGGCTTTGCACCTCCTGCAGCCAGTGCAGATTTTCCTTCAAAATCTGCGGAAGTCGAGGGCTTCTGTGTGGGCTGGCTGGTGAGGCAGGTGCTGAGTTTGAAGATACTGCATTATTTCCAAGAAGCAGATGGTAAGATGATTTTGGGTAAATTAACAGTCCTGCTTGTGTTTTGAAATATGACAATTTTGGGGAAAACACCAGTTCTGCTGGTGTACAATAATCGGAAATCAAAAATTTGTCTTCGGACATAAGGCAAAGGGTGAGCCTACTACCATTAAATTTTCATGGTCCCATAGCTCAATTCCAGCTGTGTTCCGGGGCCAGAGAAAGGCAGTCAGTGTGTGGCTTCAACTGATGTAACCCACAGGAAATTAACCAATTGGAAACTCAGGCAGTGTATTTGCACAGGGTGCAAGACTGAGACAAAGTACGGGGACATAATTCTTGAGAGAATATTATGTAAGGAGAACTCAGGCAGTCAGTCTTCAGTGTGTTTGGTAGTTTCCTTATAGATTATATGAGTGCGACAATACTGACTAGTCACTTGTATGAGCCTTGGCATTGAACAGAAAATCAAAATAGTTGACTCAAATCCTTACATAGTAACACGAGGAAACAAATTCAGAAAGTATTAAATACTAAGACAAGCCCACTGAAGACTGACTGCCTGACTGAGTTAACTAGACTAGTTAACTCAGTCAGGCAGTCAGTCTTCAGTGTGCTTGTCTGTCTGCATTATTTATTTTTATATGTAACATATGAAAATTCACCGCAGTCTTTCTTGGTACTTTGTGATAGCCACGAAATTGGACTGAGAACATTCACTGCAGTCTTTCTTGGTGCTTTGTGTTGGCCGTGAAATTGGAATGAAAAATCAAATTAACTGACCCAATGGGTTCTCCTTACATATCATTGAATCAAATCCATCCATTGGCTTTGTTGTAATCTTGAGCACCCCAGAGAAAAGACTGCCTCAATTCTGAAGGCATACATTGACTTAACTTAATATTACTGTAAAACTCCGGGAATAAGTATGTGTGGTGCAATGACAAACAGTACTGTACAGACTTGTGACACAGCAACATCTACTCCAAGTTCATTTCTAATTTAAAATTTTTGCCATGTATTTTCTTCTTGGGCCACTGACCTGTGATTTGTTGTCACAAGCGAAAATTTCCCATTTGGCCCCACCCAAGATCATTCTGATTCCACAACAAAATCTAACAGGAAATTCTTGACCTGGTGCCATACTATCTTCTTTATTCTCGAGCTGGTACCAAGTCTGTTGTACCAGCTGAAGTATTAAGACTGAGTCTGATTTTTTTGTATTCCAATCTAATTCAATTCATCTGGACACTGTTTTGGACTCTAAGCCTTACTGTTTTTTGCATTGTAAGACTGTAGGACTGTGTTTTGAGCACAACCACTGTAGGAATCTCGGACTGTGGCGCACTGTGAAATAGATGGACCGAGGAATCCTATGTTTTCCTGGGGGTATTAGAGTGCATACTGCAAGCAGAGGGTAACTAAGTTTCTTACCCATTTTGGCAAAACAGCATAAAGGTAGTCATTTCTGTATCATTCTCTAAGCAGAAATTGTTTTGGCTCGAGACAATAAGTGTCAGCGTAGCCCCCAGATTCCCGAAGTCCCAGGGCCGTGACACCAGCCATTTTGAGATCTGGAAATAACTGGTTTTTTCCAGATCTCAAATGGGGAACCAACTTGTTCCAGATCTCATATTGGGGATCGGTTGCCAATATCAGATCTGGAACAAGTTGGTTGCCCATTTGAGATCTGGAAAAAACCAATTATTTCCAGATCTCAAAATGGCTGGTGTCACGGCCCTGGGACTTCGGGAATCTGGGGCCTACGCTGGGATTGGCAACAGGATTTGGGGGCCTATGCTGGGGTGGGCAACTACTGTGGTTCAGCAACTCGATTTCTCCATTTGCAGAGCAAGTCTCCAACCAGTCGACAGCATATGGCCAGTAAGTCTTGTAGGGGTTTAGGTAGATAATTTGTAATCTTAGTGAAATTTAAAAATTTATGTTCAAGGCCCCTCCTCCATTATATAATATAATTATTATATACTACACATACAGACAGAAAGCAACTCTCTCTCGTTCTCTCTCCTGGGCAGAGTGTTTGCGTGTCTTCTTTAGTAATATTATTATGACCATGATCCCAGGATATGTTTGGTGGTTTTCAGCAATGGAGTCCATTGCAAGAGCAGCAAATTATTCAGAAGAAGCCCGGAGCAATTGGTGGCCAGTGGCTTTCAGATGTTACAGTTTGCAAATCTGAAGATGCACCTCGTGACTCTGCTGTTCGGCATCGTTTTTTGTCTATGACATCCTCGAAACCCAGAAAACCTAGGAGGCCTAGAAATCAAGTATCAGTAGCAACTGATGAAGCTTCACTACAGGAAGCTAGCAGTCCTGTCAGTCCTGCAGTCGAGCAGGACATTCCAGTTTTGCAAGAGGCAGAGTTGCCTGAAATGGCACAACTGCCCGAAAAGACAGATTCCAGTTTTTTGGCTGCCACAGGCAGTTTTGATTTCACTAATTCATTTTCAGATGCCACCGTCCAGAATTCAACTGCATGCACAGATACTCCTGCAGTCTTCCAAAGACGTGCCTTTTTTTCTAAAATGAAGAAGTATAGCCTGCCAATGATACAGTCAGTTCAACTCTGGTCTCGGCATCCTGCAGTGCAAGTGCGCAAAGTGCTTCAGCAGGAGACCAGAGATTTTAAAGCAAAACGTCGTGTAGCCGCGCGTGAGAAGCGACTACAGGCAAAGCTTGAGAAGTTGAAGGCTTCCAAAGCCTCGAAGCATGACACCTAGAGTTGTGCCAAAAGTAAACATGCCTGTCCAGAGACTCTTGCTTCAAGTTGCACATTTGTCTTTTGTGTTTGTGCGAGAACATTTGTGCACAATGTTTGGTTCAAGCCTGAATGCCCCCAAAGACTCGACGCCCCAAAAAGAAAGCAAAGAGACAGTCTGTAGAAGAAGACAAGGAGTTGTCTGACCCATGGGGTGAGGAAAATTCAGATCCTTGGGAATCTGAAGATTCTGATCCGTGGGAAGAGCAGTCGCCAGTACTGCAGTCCCACAGTCCTGGTTTTGAAGATGATCCATGGGACAACAATGGGCAGTCGTCACAGACCTGTAGTCGACCTGTTGGATTGGAAGTGGGTTCGAGGCTTTTAGCTTCAGCTGCAGCCCCGAAACAACTCACAAGTTACGACAAAAATGGCTGTGATCCAGAGAAAGTTCGTCTTCGTTGGCGAGAGAGTTGCAAAAGACCGAACTGTAGTTTTCCAGCATGCGCTGCACAGGGTTTGTGTCTCAAAGATCTGCAGGCACTGTGTCTGGATTTTTGGAAATTGTCGTCAGAGGACCGTGTGCATCTGCTGCAGTCCACATATGGTGAGTGTGATTCGACCAAACATCCTGCAGATGCAAAGAGTGGAACTTCCAAACAGTCCCACAGTCCTTCAGTCCCGAAGATTACAAGGAGTTATGTGATTGGGGACAGGCAAGTCTGTTTTGTGAATTTCTGCCGCAAGATTGGCTGTGGCCAATCCACCATGCGTAAATACATCAAGGGTGTTCCAGACGGAAGAAGAGCTGGTTTTGCTGGTCACAAACTTGGGAAGCAGTGCAAAGAAGCATATGCTGTAGTCAAATGCGACCACTTTTTCCGGGAGTTGCACCAGTCTGTGGCCGAGTCAATGCCAGAGGACGACGAGGCTGTCATTGACGACCCATGGGACCAGGACTGCAGATCATCACATTTTATTTCAGTTTGTGTTTGGTTGAATTTATAATTTGATTGCCATTGTGTGACAGACCATTGCCAGTTCAAATGTTGACAGGACAGCCTCTATGCCCATGTTTCTCCTCCAGTGACAGCCTCATGCTTGGGTACTTCAGGTGGTCTCCCCAGAAGATACATCCAAAAGTGCAAAATCTCGGACCTCTACTGGCAATTTCAGGCAGAGTGGAGTGTCCTGCAAGAGGCACACCCAGAGTTTGGTTCAGACATTCCGTCTTATGACACTTTTCGCAGAAGATGGAACAGTCACTGGTCAAACATGCTGCGTATGCGTGAGAAGTCTCAGCACAAACAGTGTCAGATCTGTTTTGACCTGCAGCTTATTCTCCACAGTCCTGCAGTCTCGTGGTCCAAAAAGATGGAGGCTGCCAAGA